>CAUYSK010101456.1:0-10738 GCA_963575035.1 Avahi laniger
GTCTGGAGGCATCACATTACCAGACTTCAAGTTATAAGTCTACAGTAACCAAAACAGCATGGTACTGGCATTTAAGTAGGAACATAGACCAATGTAACAGAATAGAGAACCCAGATGTAAAGCCACTTACCTACAACCAACGGGTCTTCAAAGCATACAACATACACTGGGGAAAGGAAGCCCTGTTCAATAAATGGTGCTGGGAAAATTAGATAGCCATTTAAAGAAACAGAACCCCCTATCTTTGCAATATATAAAAATTTAAGATGGATAAGATACTTAATCATAAGGCCTGAAACCATAACAATTCTAGGAGAAAACAAGTTCCTCTAGATATCAGCCTAGGCAAATAATGTGACTAAGAACCTAAAGGCAAAACACAGCAACAAAAATAATTGACTTGATTAAACCAAAGCTTCTGTACAGCAAAGGAAGTAACTAGAGTAAATAGGCAACATATTGTGAGAATGTATTCTTAAGCTATACATCCAATGAAAGAGCTAGTATCCAGAATCTAAGAAATTAGCAAGAGAAAACCCCGATGAGTGGACAGAAGCCAAACAAGTTTTTCAAAAGATGAAAAACTTGATGAATGGCCAAACATATGAAGTCCTCAACATCACTGATCAGGAAAATTCAGACTGAAACCATAATGAGATACCACCTTAATCCCATCAGAATGGCCATTATTAAATGCAAAATAGATGCTGGTGTAGATGCAGGGAGAAAGGAACACATACACTGTTGGTGGGACTGCAAATTAGTACAACCTATGGAAGACAGTATGGAGATTCCTCAAATAAATGTAGACCGACCATTTGACCTAGTAATCTTACTACTGGGTATTTACACAAAGGAAGAGTCATTTCATCAAAAGACCTGCACTTGAATGTCTACCACAACTCATGGTCAGGTGTGGAATCAACCTAAGTGCCCATCAATTCACGAGTGGATTAAGAAAATGTGGTATATGTATACACCCTGGAGTACTACACTCAGCCACAAAAAGACATGAAAATGTCTTTCAGCAACTTGGATAGAACTGGGGGCCATTATCCTAAGTATCTCAGGAATGGAAAACCATCACATGTACTCTAATTGGGAGCTAATCGGTGAGCACACAGGCACAAAGATGTAAAAGTCATTGGAAGCCAAGAATGGGGAGGGGGTAAAAAACCTACTAAGTACAATGAACACTGATGAGCACACTAGAAGTCCCAACTTAAGCATTGTGAAAGGTACCCATGTAATAAAGATACTTGTACCTCCTCCCCCCTGACATTTCAAAAGATCTTAAGAATCCCTTACTATTCTCATCTTAGGTGTAAGTGAAGCAAGTTTGAACATAATGCCCAATACTTCTCTATCCCACACCAACTCCAAGCATAGTTGTGACAAATCAGACCATCCTGTGAATGCAGTATGTTCTAGTGTTTTGCCAATACAAGCCAACCAATCTGACTGCCATAGTGCCTACAGTTGGAGTTCTGCTCAGACTGGAGCTTGCTGGCAATTGCCTTCAAGTAGTCCAAGTGCTCTTGTGAGCAGTAACAGCAATGAGCTTCGTATGTTTGAGACCAGGGCCAACAACCCATCCAGAAGAGCCAGGTGACATATCTTATGTCATTCCCATTCCTCAGAAGGCTTGTGGCTGGCCTCGGCTCCAAGTACAAGACTCTCAATTTGTGTAACTATATGCCTATATAGGCTCGAACTGACTACATGTGGTTCATGGAGTTCTACATAACTGGGAAAGTGGCCTATGACCATCCAGACCAGGAAAGGTTAATAGGATTGTGCTCTACCCATATCCTTTAGATCCCTTTGCCATTTTGCTGGTTCTTTGGGGGTGGGGGTCGGGCGAGCTTCCTTTGGACAGTAGAAATTGGCTTTGTTTACATGCAAAGTTCCAGCCGGAGTGCCTGGGAAGTTTCTTTTCCTATTCTCATTAATACTACCTAGATTTCTCATCCTACCTAGACAAACCCGTTAAACCTGCTGACCCATGAGACTAAGCCTCTTGCTATAAGTTCAATTAACCAGACATCTACTTGTTTGTGCCTTTTACTTTTAGTATGTCTAAACTCTTATTTCCGTCACCCTGACGTCTCAGGCTTTTCCACCATTTGGTTTCTTCTAAGGTTATGGGATGATTTTGTTCTGTGAACGTTTGCGTTGGCTTTTACTAAGGACCTCATCTTGCCATAAGTCCATGAAACTCAGTCCCGATTATGGCCACCCAATGGAGATACCTGGGCACGTTTTACCCCACCCACCAGTATATGTGAATTACATTTATTCATGAGACTTCACCTAAGTCCACTGGAAACCAACACTAGCCCCAGCTATTAGTATCTGGAGGGGCTCAAGATCCTGGTAAAGAATTAGTCCAGAGCATTTGCTATTTGGCTATGGATGCCAAGGGAGAATCCTAGTTGGAAATTCTGATACATATGGCACAAATGATCAGGAGTATCTGCTGAATGCTGATAGCTCATTTGTATAGCTCACTCAAGTCGTGAAGACTGTTAAAGCAAGTGATGTCCTGCCTTCACAAGACATGCCTCATAGCTACCTTTTATGTAATAAGACCAACTCATCCCATTTTGCCTGAGGCTCTTAGCTATGAGAGCTCCCTGTTACCAGGAAAACTAGGACACTTGGTCAACTTTTTATAATGAGTTCACAAAGTAATTCTCCCTCTGCCTTCCAACCTCATTCATTCTTCTGCCCAGGCTTAATGCAATACTAGTAACCAGAGTACATTCTAGAACAGATGGAAGTATACTATTTTAGTATGCATACTATACTTTTAGATGAGCTTTTGCCAGAGAAGTCAGGAACACCCACATTTTGCCCCAGGCACCTTGTGGTATTTCTGTGCTGGACTGTTATAATGGAATTATATTCCAAGTCACTTCAGGGACTACAGCACACAAAACCCTTTAGTCAAAGAGCTATGTATAAGCCTAGATACAGTACCTGTGAGCAGAGTATTATTTTAAGAAGTCGAAGGTAAGGCCTTGCTCAGGACTGACACAGGGATTCAAGGCCTTGACTGCCATGTAGAAGGATGTGGCTGAAACCCAAAGGGAGCAGGTGCCGAGAACTTATATGGAGCCCCAAGTACAGCTGGACAACTATTTGCTATCTCAGCTTGGCAATGGACCCCACACCTGACCATCCAAGAGCAAGAAAAGGCTTATCCTGAGCAAGTTTCAGACCTGTGTGATAGCAGTCCATGCCCAATATTCTCAGGGCCATTAGTTAATCATTCAGTTTAGATGACAGCACTGTCAGGTAGCCTGAACTAAGTTTAACAAACAGATTCAGTAATTCCAGTTCCAGTGTAGTGTCAGTATTTTGTTCCTTCATTACCAGTCACACCATCCCCAATTGTCAGTTTTATCTTGTGTTTGAGACAAGTCTAATAGATGCCATGGTTATTACCACAGTGCATGCTTCTTTGTTCTTCCCGTTTTTCCAATCCCACCACTTTCATTTAGTAGAGATTAGGTCAATGGACTGTTTGTCGGTACTACTAACCTCTAAAAACAATTTAATAATTTGTACCACTGAAGTTTGAAAGTGTCAAATGAATTCTAAGCATAGATGATCTTTAACACCTTTCATTAAGCACAAAATAAGTGGTACCCTTCTTTGTTTTGCTTAAACTGGCTTCTTACCAAGGAGCTTAAACATTCTCATAAGACAGCTACACTGGCGAGTTCATCATTGCCCTTGACCACATGTCCACTGTGTTTATGGCTATCTCCTATGAGCTCAGATCAATCCTGAGGTCTTTCAAACACTGCTACTATTGTTTTAGTGCACAGAAATTGAGACTTTGTGTCTGAAGCAGAGACACAGAATCAAGTCATGTGTCCGAGATTTTAAGTCTTCTTTAAACCTTCAGAAAAGGTATAACAGGAGGCAGATATCAGAGCTACTTTGGTTGCTAACAAGTCTTCATTCCACTAATTATCTATTCCTTTGATAACAATGCTTCCTTCACTGAGATATGGATTACAGAGGGGTAAGCCCCTGGCCTCATGTTTTAATAAAGTAGATTAAGTTTGTAATAAGTCACAATAAGTACACAAATAGACTAGCCACACAAAGTGGAAATGGTCTGTCACCTCGTTTGGTATTCTAGTAGGATAGGTCAAACTTATAGGTGTCAGTGGACCATGGTTCCCCTTTTTAAGTGCTATCCTTCAATAAACTTGGATCAACTGGCTCCCAGGGATTCAGAGTTAGCAGGGACTCATCCGAGTTTGTGTTCTATGTTGCTTAACTTTCTAGTTTCTTCTATCCTGACATCTAGTTGATCTTGGATTGATGTTTTGATTGACTTATCAGGTGATTAGTCAGGTGATCCATTTCTTTCAGATGCTCTGGTTTCCTTCTGAGATAGTCAGGGCATGGCCACATTCCAGCCAACTAGAATCTCTGGGAAAACCCAAAGATGTGGCAACTTGTCCTGTTGGGCAATCTCCTTAAGTCCTTCAGAGTACTACTCCATGGTCAAGACCACTTTTTGGCTTTAGCCGTCCTTGTACCTTAATGCACAGCAGCTCCTGGATTTGTGCAATCCAAGGGGTCCTAGAGAACTCTGGGAATCAAGAGGACTCAGTACTACTTATCACGGAATGGGTGGGTGTTACCAGCCATCTGAATGGAAGAGTGATCCTATAAACAAGCCACCCAGGGATTAAGGAAAGTGTCTTATTCAATGTCCAGCTGGATCTCGGGACTCTTAGGGGTAAAGCCACACCAGTATATCATGCTTTGTATTAATTGGAATGCTGAGTCCAAGTTACCATATGCTGCCTCATTGGAAAAGATAATTGACCTGAAGACGCCTTTTGGAAAGGGCTCCCTGAATCCACCTAGGATAAGTTGGCTCGCATAGCCAAAGGTAACGTACAATCCGATAGAACTGCCTACCTTGAATCTGGCATAAGGGTCACTATACCCTCAAGACATCTGCTCCATAGACCTTATTTTGGAGGGTTCTCACCCTGTCCCACAGTTGAGATAGGGCTACTCTAGTGGAAAAAGTTCACCATAGTATTGATCTTATTTAAGAGCAATGAAGGCATGGAGATCCAAGAATTGGCCTTCAAGTTGTTTAAGCCAATAGACAAGATGAAAGTCAGCTATACTCTGTACATCCTTCCTTCCTGAAGAATATTTATGTTGAGTTACTTGAACTTCATGGACATAAGCTCACTATCATAGACAGCAACTGTTGATAGATGCAGGTAAGAAGTTCCATTCAGAAAACTTTCACAGACCGTGTTAAAGTTCATGTGGTTATGCAAGAAATTTCATGTCCTTGAGGGCTCAATTCTACCAAGTGATATAGTCTTAGATCCAAGCCTTTGCAAACATCCAGGAGACAGCCAATGGCCAGCCCAGGCAACTAGCCAGGATGCATTACTTTGCACTAACCTGAATATCCAGGATTAAAGTCAGGAGTTCTAGTTAACAAGGTCAAGTCACAGCATAGAATGCGCAGTAATGTCTCTGCAGTGGGAGACAGACTACTCCTCAGAATTGATTAAAATGAGCAGGAACTAGAACATTTCTAGGAAGAATAGAACACGAGGCTATACAGAGGAGAGTTAACTCCGAGTACCTTCCTATGGCTCAGCATTTAACATCTCCACAAGGGTTCTTAACTACTAACACTGCTAAGATGCCTCCTTGATACTTGCACACAGTAGTGGCCTGCAAATGAGAGATTCTTTTTGCGGAGTGTTGTGGAAGAGTGAGAAGACTTAGGAACGTGATCAAGTCTGCATGGATAAAGACCAGAGAACCTACCCACTTGACCACTTTCCCTGGAACATCTCTCCCTTGACTAGATGGATGGCAAACAGCACTAGTGAGGGTTACTGGCATCCTCAAAGAGCCTAGACGTGGCTATCTTATGTGGGCCAGAACTGAAAGGAGATGTTACCATGGAATTTGGGGGCTCCCTGTCATGGGGGAAAGGGGGTTGTGCTAAACTGCTGAGGTATGGTAGGCATGGAAACTATAACAAGGTAGAATGGTCTTGACCTGCAGGAATCTGACAATAGCCAAGCAACCATTGTGTGTCTAAGGGCAAGAAGGTGGGCAGGCAGGAATTTATAATCACAAAGATCAAGAGCAGCTGAGAAGGTGATCAGACACTGCAAAAGCCTTGTGAATTTTTTGGTGTCAACATGCCTAGGCTTCAGTCCTGGTCGTTCAGCCAAATACTGGTCTAGATAAAGACACATGAAGATGTGATCAAAGCCCCTGATAACTTGACTGAGTAAGGTGTTTACAGATCATCCAGCATAGTTTCCCTCATTTGGACAGTTAAGTTTAATTCCACTCCTGATCCTCCTTTCCCGTCTGATAGTTTGGGCCCATGTCTGAGTTCGACTACCTGGGGTCTCTTGCCTGGAAGTTCTATGGATCTTGGACTTGCTCCACCAGCCCTCATAATTGCACAAGTGCATAGAATTACAATGAATTGGTCTATGTTAATACGTCCCCATCCTACTGGTTCCGATTCTCTGGTTGATCCCTACCTGATACAGTTATTCACTGGTTTCCACATTGAAGCCAGCTGCTAGACTCAGTTCATGGATTGAGTAGCTATATGCATTGTTCCCTTAGAGGCCTTCAATGTCACAAGTAGGCAATAAGTGTTCCCACCTTTTGAACAGAAGCCTATGTCCATCTACCTGGGTAATTTCACAAATGGGGAAAACATTCAGACCTGTCAGTGACCTCCCGGCCAGGTCAGTCCCCATGACAGAATGGGGAGGGGTATGTAGAGGCTTGGTGGTGAGATGAAGCCAAGGCCATCTTGCAGTGGCTCCAATGGATCTATGGACCTCTGGTCATTTTCCTGATCCTTGGGAAACAGCAACTGACAGAACCCCTCCCTGGCCCATGGAGCAAAAGACATCATGGCAGGAAAGGCCAAGTAGAATCCTCTAGAACTGCCCCCCCTGACCACTGTAGGCAAACAGTAAGGTAGAAGCTACACCAATGCCTTGAGAGTCTTGGCATAAAAGTTCAACTACCATAAACTCAACCAAGTGGTAGCTAAGTCATAGCTCGTGTGCCAGAGGTGGTATCTCTGCTACTGATCAACCGCCTCTCATGCCCTTTGAAGCTAGTGACCTGGCAAACTCATTCCTCAGCCTCCTCGGGGGGACTGAAAGTCATTCATGTTTCACCTGTAATAAGCAGCAATGCATTCACTATCTTAATCCCAGGTTCTATAGGTTTTTCCTACTCTTCCATTATGGTCTCAGATGACTTCCACGGTCTCGATTCTGAAGATCACCCCGCACTAGTCCACTGTCAGTGCCAAAATTGTTCAGCCTGATGAAGAGGCTGATGCACTTCAGCAAGTACAGGATTCAGTCTAAGCTTCCCTGCCCATTTGGGCACTATGACCCCCCTCATCTCAGTGGTCTTAGAGGGTACATGTGGTAGACATACCACCCTATAGGGTTCTGGACCAGATTCTACAGCTCAGAACTAGATGGGGGGGAAGTTATTCTTACTCTGTTCCTAGGCCTGAAAGGGGGAAGGGCATAACATACATGACCATGGAACTAGAGCTGATACCTTGTGCATGGTAGTTCAGGCTCAAAGTCAGGAACCTCAGGAATCTGTTGCACAATGGAAATGGTATGAAGAGGACAATACACAGCTACAGTCCCATTATCACCTATAACATTGAGCTCAACATCTAGGCCTTGAGGGTTTCCTCAATTATCTGGAGGGACAGACTATTTTGAGATGCTTGGCTAGATGTTGGAGTGAGCCAGAGATAGACTGGTGCTGCACTTTAGCCTCATGACCCTGGGAGTGGCAAGAGCAAGTCCTTGCAGTGAGCAGACACAGACGTATCTAGTCATCTGCTTGATAAGGGAAAGGTAGACAAGAATGTACAGTTTCAGGCAGTAACTCATGAGTTGGCTGGGTGGTTGGGGCCTGGAGGGAATAAGACTAGGAGTGAGGAGGTCCTGAGAGAAAGGCTATGGATAAGCCTATGGGAGTTACTGTGTGCACAGATCTTATTCATGCTTTTATAGCTCCATATATGGCTTTTATAGCTATCTTAAAGGCTATTTAACCTTGTTCTTGGCTCCTGTAGTCCCTCTGGAAATAGTGACTAGACACTTAAAGATCCTGAATCAGATATCCAGGTTGGGCAATTAGGGAGCTGAAGCTTGACTACAAAGCGTTAGGAACAAACTCAGTAAGGTATGCACCCCTTCTAGAATTGACCTTCGGATTGCACCTTCAAAGGTTAGCTTTATGTTGAGATGTAGACATGCATTTGTGTACACTGACATTCAGATCCTGTATCAGCTGTGGTTTGATATGACCCCTAGTCTATTTCTTTCTCCACTTATGTCATGGGTCAAGGATCTTTTACTGAACTGGTTACCTGGAAGCAGTGGACAGGGACTCCCAACACCCTCCCCCCTGACTGCCAGGCACATCTCCCAAAGCGTCAAGAAACTTATAGACTTACGTACCAAGTAAGAGCCCTGTTTATCCCCTGAGGTATGTGAAAACAAGCTGTCAGGGGGCCTTGCTGCCAAACCTAGAACTGATAAATTCAGTTAGAATGGTTTGAAGGAAGAATGTAATGAGGGAAAAATCATGGAATGTGAAGGATTAAGGAACAGAGAATGAGGTATCATGGACTGGCAGTGATGGGAAACTACTACCAACCCCAGGACCAAAGGAAGGAAAAGGATACCCGAGAGCCCATTGAGAGCTGGAACTATGAAAGACAGTTCCACATGACAGGAGTAATAGGTCTGTAGGGACACTACTATCCAAGATGTGGCTCTGGGGCTGAGAGGGAGGTAGGGGGCAGTACCCAAACCTCTCCCCACCAACCTGACTGTTCTCCTAGCCAGTGTCTCCACTGACCAAACCCAACTGGATAGCAGCTTTCAGGGAAGACCAGGTGACGTGGTCCACAGGAGTCTACCCCTATTGGTACAGATTAGAGTGGAGAATGGGTGCGTGTTGAGGATCAGAAAATAACCAGCTCACTTGGGACCAATGGGGAGATGCACCGCTATCCCCTTCAGATTCTCAACACACCTAGGGAAAGGACAAGTTACAGGTCCCACCTGCCAGAGATCACAGACTGAATGAGCCCAAACTAGAACCCAGAGAACTCAAACCAAGCCTCCAACAGCTAGTTAGGAATTCAGAGCAGAGTCATTTTGGAGATGGCATTCTAACACTATTCATCTAAAAGCAATTAAATCTCAGCCACTCGTCGAGCTAGCAGAGGTGAAGACCTCTCCAATGGTGGAATGTACCACTAACAGCTTGCCTGTGGATGTTCTCTGCATGCTGTTTCCAGGCTTGGTGCAGCTGCCAAGTACCCTGGGCTCCCAAAACTCTAGATTAGTCCTGATTGAAGCACCATTATCCTGTTTAAGAGGTGCCAAAGTCTCAGCTTGAGAAAGCTACTGTACTGGGGATTATTTGAGAAGTTATTCAGGCTATTCTGAGGTTAAAAGCAAGTTGAAGAAATATACGTGTGATTTAGCATAGCACTGTTTGAGATTTGAAGGCAGTTCTAATGCTACACATGTTAGTAAACATCAGATGTCTGGCACTGAGGACTGACTTGAAGAGGGCACTGTGTGATGAATGCATCTGTATCACGATTTCTTTAGAATACTAGGTTCATCTTGTGATTGACTCATTTAAGACACTTTATAGTGCTAAGAAATCCTCTAGGGTTAATTTCAATGTGAGCTCATCTGCAGGCCACACTCCCCA
Source organism: Avahi laniger (assembly GCA_963575035.1). NCBI lineage: Eukaryota > Metazoa > Chordata > Mammalia > Primates > Indriidae > Avahi > Avahi laniger. The sequence goes on from CAUYSK010101456.1 coordinate 9,817, forward strand.
GCCACTATCTCACTTCTTATCTAAACCGATGAACCTTAGAATTTGTAGCTGACAAGTCTAGTGTCCCACTCACATGCTCAACTATACTTTGATTTCCACCATTGCCTGGATGGATAGTGACGCCGCAGCCACATAAGCTCACTTCAGGCTGACACCACTACTGGGAGTCCCCTCCCCTACATTCACTTTCTGCTCCAGGGCTCCCATCACGGTGGACGCAGACAACTAAGCTTTCTTTGTAATAAACGGGTAAGAGTGAAGTGTTTGCATTCTATGAGCCATTCTAGCAAATTTAACCTGAGGGAGCAGTGGGAACCTGGGTTTGTAGCTGATTAGAAGTAGCAACCTATTATGTGTGGGTGGCATCTAAAGTAGGGGTAGTCTTGTGGGACCGGGCTCTTGCCCTGTAGGATCTGATGCTAACTCCAGGTAGGCAGTATCAGAATTGGAGGACATTTAGTTATGTCCGTCTGATGAATTGGTTGGCCTATGGGGAAACCATAGGTCTGGTGTATTATGCCAAGTTGTCAGGGTAGAACACACGGCCTTGGTTTCTTCAATAGGGGCCAACTCCCTAGTGCCAACACTTGGTGGCCTTCAACATGGAAAGTTCAATCCCTCTGAACTCTAGCACACATCCCACCATGCATTAGTACCCTACACTTCAGGATTTCATTGACAAGTATTTTGGAATCTTGATCAAGCAGCTAATGTTTAGTCACATAAGATCTCTTCCTTTACATAATTCTGAACAGAGCCATTAGTGTAAGCTTGAGTAGGCGTTAACAGCTCATTACCCAACTCCCATGCAACTCAAGTCTTTGGTTACACTGCAATAGTCAACCCTTCCCCTCAAAGTTGACTTCACATGAAGATCAAAGGTTCAGTCATGAAACTTATTCATAGAGCATCTTAATTGATG
>CAUYSK010101457.1:0-42550 GCA_963575035.1 Avahi laniger
TGCCTGTAGTCCCAGCTACTTGAGAGGCCGATGTGGGAGGATCACTCGAGCTCAGGAGTTGAAGACCAGCCTGAGCAAGAGTGAGACCCCGTCTCTGCTAAAAATAGAAGAATTAGCCAGGCGTGGTGGCATGCGCCTGTAGTCCCAGCTACTCCGGAGGCTGAAACGGGAGGATTAAGTGCAGGAATTGGAGGTTGCAGTGAACTGTGATGACGCCACTGCACTCTACCCAGGGTGACAGAGTGAGATCCTGTCTCAAAAAAACAAACAAAAAAGGGACTTCTTAAAAAAAAATTGGGGTAAAATACACACAAGGTAAAATTTACCATTCAGTGAGGGACTTTAGAGAGCCTTCACTCAAAGGAGCCACAGGAAGAGCATTGCTGCGGCTGGCCTGGACAGGGCAGGGTGCTGCAGAGCTGTGGATGGCTTCGAGCCCAGGACCGACAAGGACTGTTTTATCATAAAAGCATCACTTTGGCTGCTTCATGGAGAACAGACTCCAGAGAGGCCAGAGGTGGGAAAGGGAGGCCAGGGACGCAGAGGCTGCAACAGCGCCAGAGGGAAAAGTCCCGCACCAGGGCAGGTGGTTCTGCAGGAGGTGCGAGGAAAGCCTGGGCTGCTTTTTCTGAGCTGCAGCCGCAGGAGGAGGTGCAAGGCCTGCAGAGCACAGCGTCAACAGCGGCAGCGGCACGGCTGGGGGCTGTGTACAGCGAGGGAGAGCACCCAGACCAGCCTGTGAAGCAGGGCAGGGCAAGGACGCCAGGCTCTGCGTGGATGGGAAGAAGGTGCGGGGGCTCCAGGCACGGCTTCCTTTTCATTGTACCCTGAAGGGATGGTTCGACAGAGGAACAGGTGGTCGCTTCTACACAGAATGTGAAGCACGGCCCACTTAGGGACTCCTCGCCCCATGGATCGTGGGGAAAGCAGATACACAGGAGGGATGTGGGCTAGCGGCTGGGATCTTCCGAGGGGCACCCAGCAGTCTCCTCCAGAGCAGCCAGTGTTCCCGGTTTCTGGAATGCACGGCCACTCCAGGGGTGGGCACAGAGCTGATCAACTGACGTTTGAGATTATTTGCAGATGGAGGCTGCTTGGGCTTTATCTATGCCTTGAACTAAAGCAGGTAATTTGGGTTTTACCATCCCTGTTTTACGTTTTATTTAGCTTGACAGTTTGGTACTTGGGCCCTACGGCAATCCTAGATGAAGTTACAGTTTCGTAAACACAGTAGACAAAATATAATGAATCCTGTAGACTGTGCTCACGGTCTGTCCCTGCTGGTAAAAGGGAAGAATCGAAGTGCTTGTCTGGGACAATCTAGGTGAAGAGAACACAGTTGTTCCACTGGGGACTGGTGGAGGCTGCCCAGGGTCGTTGAGGGAGGATGTGCAGTGATTTAAAATACGGGAACAGCCCAGCAGCATTTCTATATTTAACTCACATGAGATCTGCCCTTCTATTTTTTTATTTTTTATTTTGAGACAGTCTCACTCTGTCCCCTGGGCTAGAGTGTGGTGGCGTCATCACAGCTTACTGCAACCTCCAATTCCTGGGCTCAAGCCATCCTCTTGCCTCAGCCTCCCAAGTAGCTGGGACTACAGGTGCACGCCACCACGCTTGGCTAATTTTTCTATTTTTAGTTGCCCAGCTAATTTTTTTCTATTTTTAGTGGAGACGGGGTCTCAGTCTTGCTAAGGCTGATCTTGAACATCTGACCTCGAGCGATCCTCCCGCCTCGGCTTCCCAGACTGTTAGGATTACAGGCGTGAGCCCGGCCTACCCTTTTATTTTATGAATTACTTTTTTTTTTTCTTGAGACAGAGTCTCTGTTGCTCAGGCTAGAGCACAGTGGTGTCATCATAGCTCACTGCAACCTCCACCTCCTGGCCTTAAGCAATTCTCCCACCTCAGCTTCCTGAGTAGCTGGGACTACAGGTTCATGCCATCACACCTGGTTAATTCTTTGTTTTATTTTTTATAGAGACAGGGTCTCACTGTTTTGCCCAGGCTGGTCTCAAACTCCTGGCTTCAAGTGATCCTCTCACCTCTGCCTCCCAAAGTGCTGGGATTACAAGTGTATGCCACTGTACCCAGTCTTTCTTAAAGTTGCAAAGTAAAACTGGGTTTCAGTGACAAAATTTATTAATTCATATAATACTGAGCGGCTCTGCAGCCTCCTGTATTATATTAACATGTTATGAAAGACACTTGCACATATGAGGCAGGGACCACCTGAAGCAGGAAGGCATTGAGCAGTTCTCAGGCTGCGAGTGTGACGCCCAGGCCTCATTGACATTCCAGGTCCCCACAGCCTGGCCCTGCACTTCCTCACTCTCCAAACACAGCAAACCCATCAACAAAGGTCTCTACTTCTTACTGCCCCCCGGTATGTCGGTTACACCCAGGGAGCTCACAAATCAGCCAGGGCCTGGCTGGTCTGTCTTTGCACACTGCCTTTTGCAATTTCTCCACAAACTCCCTGTGCTTCTACTAAACGGACCCGCTTATACCCCCACACTGAGGTGCTCCCCTCTGTCTAGTAATACCCAACTCAATCTTCATGACCTAAGAGCTCCATAAGGCCACCCTCAGAGCACCCACCTGGCAGCTGGCGGCCATCGCTGCAGGCGCCAGCGCTGCATTTGCATCACGGACGCCCAGGCTGTCATGTGACCATCCGCAGCACGATGCTTCCGTCACAAGGAGCTCCCAATGGATATTCAATAATCGACATATTGCAGGATAGCTACTGAAATAGAATATGAAATGACATTCACAGCCGTAAGTATTTTCTCAGTTTTATAATTTAACACTTCACGTGCTGCATGTCGTTCTAACCACGTTGGACGTGTTTATCTTCGTAAGGATACTACCTGGTAGGTGCCGTCATGAGCCCAGTGTTGACGGGGACACTGACGCCCTGAGAGGCAAACACCCTGTTTAAGGTCACACGGTTAGTGTGAGGCAGAGGTGGGGCTGAACCCAAGCAGTCTGCTCCAGAGGGGGTGTTCTGACCACTGCGCTCCTCGCTCCAGGGGGGAGGAGTCCATGTGGCTTTGTCTGCGGAAGACCCAGTACAAGCCCCGTTCACATTCTATACTCATGACCCCATGGTTTAAGTATGAAAAACGCATAATGTATAATTCACAGAACGTATTTATATCTGTTGGGGCTCGTCCCCAGTGTAACTGGTGCTTAATTTCCTCGGTTGGGTCTGCGCTGCCGCCGGAACAGCGGCATGTGTCCCTGTATAACGTTGCCTCTCCAGAGGCCACTCCACACCAGAGCGTGAGTCTAATCCAGCAGCTTGCAAGCTTCATGGCCTCAGGAACCTAAAGAGGTTCTTAAATATCACCGAGGAGCCCAAAGAACTTTTGCTTATGTGGGTTGTATCTATAGATATTGACTATGTTAATATTGAAACTGAGAAAAGTTTAAAACACGACACATACTCCTCAGCTGTCAGAGCAGTGGCATTGTGATAGGTCATGTGGCCCCTGGAAAACACAGAGGACACTCACAAGAAGACAAGAGTGAGAAAGACAATCTCTTAGTGTCATCATGAAGATACTCTGAGCTCGACCCTCACAAAGGGTCTTGGGGACCCCAGGGGTGCCTGGAGCATCCTTTGAAAACAGGTGGTCTACATCAGCTGTGGCGATTCTGATGCAATTCCTTCCCACTTGCAATGGTATCTTTCCTTAAAGACCCTGGATTCTGCAGTGGCCGGGGGCAGTGGCCCTGGGTGAGGGAGAAGAACCCAGCCCCTCAGTGACACTGCTGAGTTGACTCAGCCAGCCATGAAGCCCCACCTGGACCTTGTCTCGCAGATAACAGGTACCTTTACTTGAGCAAGTTTGGGTGGAGACGTGTCTTATGCAGCACCAAGCATCCTGACACTGTCACTGGTGCTTTGAGTATTTACTCAACTCCTATTTCTTAACATAAGACATGTCATGTTTGAAACATTACTTGTTAAATTTCCTGGAAATGTTATTAAGAGCATATTCCCCCCCCCCAAAGGTATCTGTGAGTTTTACACATTTAAAAAGGGAGCTTGTCACACTACACTCGATTACCCCTGGGAGCCCCTGTCTGGCTGAGACATCCTGACGTACCCAGGGAGGATTTGAGGAATTTGTTTGAAATCTTGACTGAATTCAAGCATTAGTGAAAAGTTCTGCACTGAACATCCCATAAGGTACTCACTGTCGCTATTCCCAGGATGGCGCCAGCCAGAGAATGGCTGTGACGGCACCTTTCACGGCCTAACTCAACCATATTCCCAGGGGGTGACTTGCAGGGGTTGGGGAAGGCAGAGGCTGAGGCCAGTAAATCTCTGGCTGCTTCGCAAAGCCAAGGAGGGGCCGGAGCGGGCGTTGTGCCTGTACTGGACGGGGCCACCCACAGGGATGTCCGGCACATTGCACACCAGCTGCGAACTCTCAAGACAGCTCTTCGAGCCCGTCCTGTCTGGTCTGTGAAGGTGTTCAAGGTGTTCTTGTCTGTTTTGTCACTCCTATTGCCACAGCGCACAGAACACTGCCTAGCACAGAGTAGGCACTCAAACGTTTGCTGAATGGATACACAGTTCATCTTCCCAGCTAAGTAACACCCTGCTTCCTGCAGGCCGAGTTTCATTATGTGCCACACATTAGGCAATACTGCGACAGCCTTACTGGGAAAAGTCTCAGGAAGACTTAGGAAGACTTCCCAGTTGGATTACAGGCATGCGATTTGTGATGTGTGGAGTAAAGAAAAGAACACGTCTTATTTTTAGACTTTAAAATGATACTAAAACTGATAGGGATACAGTTTTTCCTAATTAGGCAAGAAAAGAAAGAAAAGTAGCATCTAAATTGGAGAGGAAGCAGCAAAATTATCTCTGTTCACAGGTGATGTGCTTTTTTTTTTTAAAGTCCAGCTTTTTACTTTTTATTTTTAAAATAAATTTTATTGGCCAGGTGTGGTGGCTCATGTCTGTAATCCTAGCACTTTGGGAGGTTGAGGTGGGAGGATTGCTCGAGGTCAGGATTCGGGACCAGCCTGAGCAGGAGCAAGACACTGTTTCTATAAAAAAATAGAAAAATTAGCCAGGTGTGGTGGCAAGCACCTGTAGTCCCAGCTACTCGGGAGGCTGAGGCAGGAGGATCCCTTGAGCCCAGGAATTTGAAGTTGCTGTGAGCTAGGCTGATGCCACAGCACTCTAGCCCGGGTGACAGAGTGAGACTCGGTCTCAAAAATAAATAAATAAAATTTTATTGTGTATATTTGATGTATACAACATGTTATGGGATACATGGACATAATAAATGGTTACTATAGTGAAGAAAATTAATGTATCTATCATCTCACGTAAATATGAGATGATATGATCTTATATGTAGAAAGCAGACGATATAAACTTACATGTACAAAACCCTAAAGATTCCACAAAGAATGCTGTCAGAACTAATAAGTGAATTCAGCAAAGTAGCAGGATACAAAGTGAACATATAAAAATCAGCTGCATACCATACACTGCCATGAAAAGGAAACCACAAACACAATTCCATTTGGTAAGCTGACATTTATTAAGATGTCAATACTACCCAAAGTGATCTATAGATTTGATGCAATCCTTATCAAAATCCCAGTGATGTTTTTTGCAGAAATAAAAAATCCATCCTGAAATTCACATGGAGTATCAAGGGACCCCAAATAGCCACAATATTCCTGAGAAGGAAGAATGAAGCCGGAGGACTCACATTTCCTCGTTTCAGAACTTACTACAAAGCGACAGTCATTGAAACAGTGTGGCACTGGCGTAAGGGCAGACATGTAGACCAAGAGAACAGAAGTCAGAGCCCAGAAATGAGCCCTCACACAAATGGTCCAGTGATCTTCGACGAGGATGCCAACACTATTGACCAGGAAAGGACAGTCTCTTCAGCAAACGGTGCTGGGAAAACTGGATGTCCACATGCAAAAGAATGAAGTGCAGTGGGTCATGCCTATAATCCCAGCACTTTGGGAAGCTGAAGCAGGAGGATCGCTTGAGGCCAGGAGTTCAAGACCAGCATGGGCAACATAGTGAGACCCTGTCTCTACAAAAAAATTTAAAAAAAATTAGCTGGGCATGGAGGCATGTGCCTGTAGTCCCAGCTACTTGGAAGGCTGAGGTAGAAAGAGCCCTTCAGTCCAGGAGCCCACGGCGACAGAGCAAGACCCTGTCTCTACAAACGAACAAACAAAAATAACATGCAAAATTAACATTATATTTTATTTAATGTAACATATCCAAAATATTACCATTTAAATATGTAATAAATTTAAAAAATTTACTTGGAGATGTGTTACTTCTTTGTGTGTGACAGAGAATCTTGCTCTGTCATCAGGCTGGAGTGCAGTGGCATCATCACAGTTTACTGCAGCCTCGCACTCCTGCTCACAGCGATCCTCCCACCTGGGCCTAAGGAGTTGCCGGGATTACGAGTGTGGGCCACCTTGCCTGGCTATCTTACATTTTCTTCTCAGCACTAAGTCTTCATGATTCAGTGTGATTTCATATTTCCAGCAGATGTCAATTTGGACTCTCCACATTTCACCTACCCAGTAGTCACCTTTGGCCACAAGCAGACTTACTGGACGGCACAGACCTAGAATGTTCTCCCCATCACATTACTCCGTTAACTCCTAACTTTCTGATAGCAGCTCAAAAATCAGTATCTCAGACAAACCTGCAAGCTCATCCCGACTAGGCCTGATTTCATTCTGTATTCTGTCATAACTGCCTATATGCTCTCTCAAGGCACTTACCGTGGATCGTAGTTAGGTACTGTCTTGGCCTGTTCATGCTGCTATAAGCAATGCCTTCAACTGGGTTGCTTATAAACAACAGAAATGTACTTTCTGTAGTTCTGGAGGCTGGAAAGTCCAAGACCAAGGCAGCAGCAGAATCAGTGTCTGCGGAGGGCCCGTTTCCTCAGACATGGTGACTTTTATGTGTCAGCAGAAGGGGTGAACAAGCTCTCTCAGGCCTCTGTCCTGAGGACTAATCCCACTCAGGAGAGCTCCATCCTCATGACTGAACCACGAGGCCTACCAAAAGGCTCCCCGGTCAATACTATCACGCTAGGGATGAAGTCTCAGCATTCGGATTTTGAGCAAATGCACTCGGAACACGGAAGGTACTAACACAGCTGTTGGATGAGCATGTGTTTTCCTTGTCTGATGACAAATCAAGCAGTGGTGGAGACGAGACCTGCTCTGTTCCTTAGTGAATTTCTAGTCCTTGATACAGTGCTTGGCCCATAACAAACACTCAAACGGTTTTGAATTAATGCATTAAATGGCTTAATTCTTTTATATCACTGCAAATTTCATTCCTCTACCATAGCATTTTTACTTATAGGTTCTGCTTCTGTGGAAATTCGGCTTGTTTTTACCTGAGTATATTTTCAGATTCAGTTTCCAAGGAAAACTGTTTATTCATATCTCCCTACATAGTGCTGGGCTTGGTCAGTGGCCCAGGCCTGTAAATTTAGTACATTGGGAGGCCAAGGCAGGAAGATGGCTTGAAGCCAGGAGTTCCAGGCTGCAGAGTGGGAAGATCACACTTGTGAATACCACTGCACTCCAGCCTGGGCAACAAAGTGACATCCTGTCTCTCAAAAGACAAGACAAGAAACAAAAATTCCCTAGAGAGAGTATTTGATTGGCTTAGGTCAATGTTTATTAAATTTTCCCTAATATAAGTGCTGTAAGGCGGCGGTTCCCAACTGCCAGGCTGAGGATTGGTACCAGTCCGTGGCCTGTTAGGAACTGGGCCACACAGCAGAAGGTGAGTGGAAAAATTCTGTTCCATGAAACTGGTCCCTGGTACCAAAAAGGTTGGGGACTGCCACTGTAAGAGACCAAAACAAAAAATACCAATTCCTAGTTCCCTCCCATTTGGACTTATTCAACAGGTAAGGATGGGGTCCAGGATTCTGAATTCTATCAATTTTACCAAATAATTATTACAATGAGGCAAACATGGGAGCCCATGGAGTATCTTTTCATGAAAGCTTGTTGGCCCACGGGTTGGCTGTTTTTATCAGGTGTTCAACCCTCATCCAACGAAGTTCCTGGTTGTGTGTAGGAGGAACAAAATCTGGTTGCCTGGAGGAGACTGAAAGTCCAGTTATAGCACAACTAATATTTCCACAAAGCTCCCCATATGTGCTGAGCACCGTTCTACAGGTTTCACATCCTCTTTATTCAATCTTCCTGACGAGCCTACCAAATAGGTGCCACTTCTTGTTCCCATTTTACCGGTAAGAAACGGTTTGAGAGATAAAGCGTCCAGGGTGACAGTCATTGGCAAGGCTGGGATTTGAACAGGGCCAGTTAGACAACAGAATGTCCTCCCAACCCGACTGCACGCTGCCTAGAAAGGCCATCCTCCTGACCCTATCCTCTCTGGAATTTGCAATTCCATGATTTCGTAATTTCAGCCCTGTGAGTATTTTGCTTACCAGTTGTCTTACGGCCTTATAAAATAAAGAACTGGAAAAAAAAATAAAAGAGGCATCAGTTTTGTTCATTTAGCTTTTTTGGTTTAGTTCTCCCGTGAAATAGGAGTCAGACTTATCAAAGGCTTGATTACTTTGATTTTAGCTTGAGTTTGCCAACAAAATAATTACTCCACGTATTCTCATCTTACTTGCTGTTACCTAAGCAGCAAGAATCCCTCATGGTTCAGCTTTCCAGACTCAAGGGGAGCTTTTGAAGGCCGAGAGGTTCCCAAGACGTGACCAGAGGCGAGCTGTCCCCATGGCTGTCGCTGCCGACAGCGAGGCAAGGTTCACGCGCGCCGCTTCTTTCTCACGGCGCCCGCTTCACCAACGCGGGGAGCGCGCAGCCGCGCGGGCCGAGGTGAGCCGCCTGCCCCTCGAAAGCGGCGGCGGCTGCGGCCCACGTTCCGCGTAAGAGCGGCCCGAGGCCCCCGCGCTTCTCGCTCCCCGCCATCCCCGCCCTCCGAGCGCGGGAGGACCGTGGCCGGGCCGCCAGGACGATGCCGCCGCCCGGAACGACCGGCACGGCCCGGAGCTGCGTCTCCCGGCGGACGTGGCTCGAGCAACCCAGGAACAGGCGAGAGATGACGGGTCCACTTGAAGTAGGAGCTCGGCCCGCACGGCTGACATCTTGCCTTCCTGCTCCTGCAATAACCAACCTGGTTTCTAGAGCATGTTCCTGTTCGCTTCCGGCACTTGGTCTTCCAATCCTTACCTCCAAACGCGAAAATCCCACCCCCTTTGCTACACAGACAGCCAATTCGGTTGCTCGCTACACCCCCACCCCTCCGCGTTGCGTCGCCCTTTTCGCAAGATCTTGACCAATCGTTGCCCGGACGTCCTTCTGGTCCCGCCTCAGGTCTATCACAGAAACTGTCAATCCACCTCCCGCCCCTTCACCCCCTTAGCGCACTTCCTCCCGACGCCATGACGTGCGCAGCCCTTGCTGCCCGGCCGGGGCGGGCCAATGGCGGTGGCGGATACGGCGGGCCAATGGGCGGGAGTGTCTCATGCGGCCGGCGCCCGCCGCAGCCGCCGCTGGGTCCTGGAGCCAGAGGCCGCCCCGAGACGGCGCGCGATGGACCGAGGGCCCCAGCCGGGGAGGCGCCGCCGCCGAGCCCGCGGCCAGACGCCCCCACAGTAGCGCCCGCACCGGGAGCCGCGTCGCCCGCCGAGCACTGGGCGCGCCCGAGGGGCGGGCTCGCCTCCCGCCCGGCTCCCGCAGCTCGGCCGGCCGGAGCCGCGCCGCCGCCTTCCCGCTCGGGCCGCGCGGCCCGGGAGACGCAGCCGCGGGCTGCATGGGCAGCGCCTGCGCCCCGCCGCCGAGCCGCCGCGGAGCCGTGCCGCCCTCGGAGCCGGGTGAGAGGCACCGCGGGCCGGGGCGGGGGCGGGCGCGGGCGTTCGCGCGGCCTTGCGGCCTGCAGGCCTCCCCCACCGGCGGAGTAGCGCCGCGGGCCTCGGGACGGGCCTGGGGGGCTGGGGGCCGTGAGGGGCCGACCTGGGCTCCGGGGCGGGCCTGGGGGCCGTGAGGGGCCGACCTGGGCTCCGGGGCGGGCCTGGGGGCCGTGAGGGGCCGACCTGGGCTCCGGGGCGGGCCTGGGGGCCGTGAGGGGCCGACCGTGGACTCCGGGGCGGGCTTGGGGGCCGTGAGGGGCCGACTTGGGCTCCGGGGCGGGCCTGGGGGCCGTGAGGGGCAGACCGCGGGCGCGGGCGTGCTGGGGAGTGGGGGCGCCGACCTCTGACCCGCGGGAGGGGCGCCTTCTCCGTCTTCTTGTAGTCGTTATTCTCAGCGTCACTATTATTATCGCTGTTTTGAAATGGGAGCCGGCGGCTCTCGGGCTCCGAGCCGGAGGGGGCGGGCGAACGGGGACCGGGGGCGTCGGGGCTGCAGGAGGCGCGCGTAGGCTCGAGGAGGGGCAGGAATGCGGGGCAGCGGCGTGGGGGGGTGTTACGGGGGAGGAGGGTGGGAGGAAAGCGGTGGCGGTGGCGGCTGCAGCAGCAGCCCTTGGCCTCAAGGAACAATGTGAGACGTTGCCTGAAATGTTAATTTCCGTTCCTCATTTCATCATCCCCTGGCAGGGCGGTAGCTGTGTGTGTGTGTGTGAGAGAGACTGTGTGTGAGAGTGTGTGTGTCTGTGCAGGGTTGGCCCTGCCACATGTATTCAGTCCCCTCTGAAAGAGGGATTGTGCTGTTAAAGCTTGTATCTGTGTTGTTTTTAGGGAGAAGTCTTGATTTTTCGTGAGGCCTGCAAGTTTCCTGGTACCCCATTAAGATTTTCTGCTTCTGTTGTGTTTTTGGAAAGCTAGTCTTGTATACCAGCTTCCAGGGAGTTTTGGAAGAGGCTTTGGAAGATTAAGCTGGTCTAAGAGGGGCCTATGCTTTGAAAATTATTTTCCTTGTAACAGTTAAGATGTAACATGCTTGGTCTCATGGTTTCTGCAGGGTGTGAGAAGTTTTATATTCATTTGCAAGAACAGGGTTGTTGTGCACTTTTTGGGTCGAGAAATCAGATTTCAGGCTTTGTTATGTGGTGAGTTTTTTTGCAGTGATTTGAGCAGTGTCCTTAACAGTACTTTTCAACTAAGAAGTAGAAGTGTGCACAGTTGTTGAACTGCAAAACTTAGAATCTTTCGGTCCGTTTTGGGGGGAAGATGAGACTTACTCAGCAAAACATGTAAGATGATATTGCTTGTGGAAAAAGTGCCGTGGAAACAGTTACTATTTTTGGTTTATGCAAACCCAGTCAATGGCATAACTTGGATAGTTGAAAATCAGAGACCCTGAGACTTTATTTGGTGCCCCTGGGACCTTGATTTCTCTTACTAAATGTTGGCTGCCCTGGAAGACCTAGAGTTCTGTTTGTGTCTTTTGAGAATGATTGCACAAGTACTCTGATACTGCTTTTCAATTGTAGTTGAACAAACAAAAAAAGGAATATCTTCGACTTCGCTTGTGACCCTTGCGTGGGATTTCCATGGAGTTGGTGTTTCCTCCCCCACTCTCCATTCAGCTGTTGTTCCCTTTCTGTAGTTTCACGCTTAGGAGCAGGATCTCATCTGATAGGCTGACGGACCGGACTGGAATGGGATGGGAGTGAACAAAGACCAAGTTGCTGTGACATTTTCTCTGTTCTGTGTGCGTGCCTCTTGAGTCCCTTGAAAAGCTGCGCAAAAGATATTGGTAAATTTGACCCAAACTTGAAACTTTCAGAAGCTTTTTTTTTTTTCATTCTGTTTTATTTTTACTGTGGTAAAATATACATAACAAAATTTGGAGGTTAGTTTATAAAGGTGTCACCTAGTCTCGAATTCCTCATTTGCAGTTCTGACCTGTGTAGCCCTCTAACTTGCATTGCCACTATCAGACGCTTTTCTCTGGACTAGCCGCGTTAATCACACGGCACCAGCAGTGCCTTTCATCTCACTCAGCCAGATGGGCTGCTGATGACTAGTGGCTGTCATGTTAGCTATAATTACAGTGTTGATACAGTGACAAGTAGAACTTTCTACAAATAGAGTTAAAGAAACTATGCCATTTGTATTTGAGAATATTTTTTCAAGAAGCTTTGTGTGCCTTGGATTTTTAAGTAGGTTTGACATAGTAAGTTTATGTTTCATCACATGTAAGAGGAGAGTTATTTTGCATATGGGCAGCGAGCCCATCATCAATTAAATAACATAATTAGAGAGTATCAGTAAATGCTGGTTCAGAGAATTATCTGCATTTGTTGCCAAAATAAGTGTTTTGATCTGTCCATTACCATGTGTAAGTTCCTTCATCCCTCAGATGGTAAGTGTGATGGATGAGCTGCTCTTAATAGCAAGATACTTGCTAGTTAACAGGTGAAAACGATGTCGCCTCGCTCATCTGACCATGCGCCGTCAGCGTGTTACTGCTGGTAGTCGGTGCTCTGTGGGGATTGAGTGTGGCCTGTTTGATAAACTTTATACAAAAGTTGAATGAATTCAAATAACTAGAAGTTATTGTCTTGAAATGTTTTCAGAATGTGTTCTCTTAATTTGAATTTCAAATGAAATGTCTGTGCAATTCAACTTTTTCAGTTTTTATCTTAAAGCTATGTGAAAGAGGGTGTCAATCCTCAGCTTCTGGAACTCAGGCAGGAAGAAAATAGGTATAGAAAGCCTTTTTTGGCTTAGGAAATGATCTTCTTTCATGACTGCTTCGTAAATTCTGGTTGATGTTTCTATTATTAAGTGGTTTTTGTTCGATGGCCCTTATTCATGGTATCTCTTAAGCTGGAGTCAGACTCAGCTGTGTACTTAATAGTTTTTATATACTTACATGGTAGACTGCAAATGTTATTTTTATAACAACATCCCAAATGATTATCGTGGCCTAACTCTGATTACATGACCCCTCCTCCAGTCAGACCCTTGGTCACTCTGGCCACACTGGCCTTTCCTTTCCTGGACTGGGCACGACCTTGACGTATACTGATCCCTCTCTCTGGACCAGGGTCCCCCAGTGTCCATCCTTGAGTACTCGGCATCTTTGCGTCCATCCCATGCAAATCCCTCCACCCCAACGCCAGCGTAACTCCTGCTCAGCGTTTGGATCTTAGTTAATATCGCTTCCTTTTTAAAATTACTATTATTTTATTATTTTTATTTTTTTACTATTAATTATGGATACATAATAGTTGTATATTAGCAAGTCTTCTCAATCATTACTCCCAAGGAAAATGTCCTGCCCTCCCCTCACCTTGTTATGGCCACATAGGACTTAACACAAAGGTTGTCAAATATGTGATGATTGCTTTAATGTCTCCCCTCCCCCAAGGACTGTAATAAAGATAGGGATGGTCTTCATGGTCACTCTGTGCCCAGCCTAGGATGTCACACTGTAGTCATAGAAGTGGCTCGAGTAGTACTTTTTGAGCTGCTTACAGCCTCTATGTGGAAGTGTCTTGAGTAATTTTGAAAGGAGAAACTTAGAATCATGAGCTTAGATTTATTTGATAAGGAATTCTGCTTTGTGCATTTCAGTTATTTTCTCATTTGTTTGCTTTCATTACAAGTTTGCTTTTACGGTTTAGACAAAGCTGTGGGACAGGGCTTTCAAAATTGGGTGGGAACAAGAGATAATTAAAGGGAAAGTTGTCTTTGTAGGAAGAAAATGCTTCCTTTGAAAGCAATTTTAGTAGTCTGCTGCTTTTAGGCCAAAGTAGAAGGCTGGAAGCAGTTTTTTCTCTGTTTTCCACATCGTTTCCATAAAGGTTTCAGTTGTAAAGGCTTCTTTGGAATCCAAGTTTATGCTGAGTGTAGTTTGTTGCTGCTACTGCTTATGGCAATTAAGTTTCATCGGTAACTTCCAGTACCTCTGGATGAATGTAACATGAACAAGTGGTTTAGTATCATAGTGGAGTCTCTTGAAAGTTTTAGCAATTTAATGAAAAAATAATCTCTTTGGAGGGAAATAACATCAAAATGGAATTATTTTCCCACTTAGGTTTATGTTTTCAAAATTTTTTTAAAAATGAAACTATTATGTAATTGGCAAAAGGTTGCTTTTGAAAAGACTGATTTTCGGTATATTTGGGAGATCAAGACTTGTTTTATCTTTTTGGGTGACAGTAAGAGGCAAGGGTATTTGGTGGAGGGGAATTGGTTGGTGTGGTTGGAAACATTTAGGCAGTATCCTCCATGTAAGAAATCCCACAGTTCTGAAGCTGGTTCTGTGAATAAAGAGTTAAGTGGGTTTTCATGTGAAAATAAAAGAAATATATCCTCTCAATATGGCTGTGGTTTTTCAAGGGCTGGAAAGAACTGAAAATCCTGTTGACTGGAAGTCCAGGCTTCTGGGATGCCCACCTCTTTCCTCCTCTCCTCTGGGAGGCCAAGGTTGCAGCGGCTGTGGCTGCCAGTGCTGCCGTCTCAGCCCTTGGCATCTGTGCCGTGAATTATTTATTATCCTGAAAATCTGTAGGCACTCCTTTTTTCCACTTGTAAAGCAACCACTGTGCACCTGTTCATTATTTGAAAATGTTGGCCTTTTGTCAGTACAGAACATTTTTGATCACTTAAACGAAAAATTTTTTTCTGTCGAGTGTAAGTAAAATTCACAAAACATTTTCTCCCTCATTGCTTGTTTAACTCTAAAAAATGTGACGTTGAGGCTGTTACTTTTTTAGCCATGGCTGACATTATATCAATAACTAAAGCAGAAACACGTGCAGGCCACCAGGGAAACTGACGGCTTCACGCATTGGGGGCCTTTTCATATAGTGGAGCGCCATTACAAAACAAAAGAGTGTGATGGTTAATTGTAAAGCGCTTTGTGAAATTCACATTTACAAAATAATAAAGTCAATTCAGACCTTAAAATAATGTGACTTTTAAGAATGACTGGAATTGAAATTTAATTTGTAAATGCTTAGTAACTTAGTGATATTGGAGGTTATTTTTCATCTGAAGTGTAGCAAATAGACCTCTTTTCTTGGCGTATTAATAGTAAGTATCCCCTCCTCTCCTCTCCCAGGGGCAGTCTTCAGACTAGAACGCTGATGTTCTGGAATAATGAATATAGTATTTCCCAGTGATGGGAAGATTGCGTGGGATGCTCGGTTCATAACGTTTTGCCCACAGTTAGGATTAGCTTGTATTTCCACTGCATTCATGTCCAGCAAAATAAACAAAAAACACTTTCATTTAATTCTGGATAATAATGTAAACTTGAGATTATTATGGCTATACTGTTTAAACTCATCTAAAATAGAGAGGGTGAGAAGCAGTGAGGGACCTCATTAGTCTTAAGAAATCAAGCCTTCTTAGTATTCACCATGTTGCTAAATGTGGTTTTACATCTTGCAAAACAGGAAATGAAAATAAAAAACCAAAAAAACCCTAAAGCAGCACTCTTGAAAGGATTAACTTTTTAAAAAGTATTATTGCTAAGATGTCTGGCTAATTAAAGGATGTGAAGAACACTAAAAAAAACTTGCCTTTTTGGATTTGAAGAGAAAAATCCAACTTTTAGGAGTTTGGAAGATGTGTCGAGAACTTGCAGTGTTGTGGTAGTATTCCACACCCCATGATTGGTACTGATTTCAAGGAATTTTTAGACTGTGAATTTTTTCTTCACTAGCATGGTATGTTTTGCTCTGAATTTATTTAAATTGCCTACACAGATATTTTTATTACTGTGAGAACAGTCTACTTGAAATTTGACGTTGTGCAGTTTAGAGATTAATATGTTAAGTATACTAACACTCAGAACATTTTCTAATGGAAAATTTTTTCCATAAAACATGAGAAGGGAATTTTTGAATTGTATCCTTTATCTTTTAGTATAAAATTTAGAAAAGTAATTTATGCTTTCACTTTCAGCTTAGGTAATTTTTAAGCAGATGTAACTGTAAGGAGATTTACATGTGAACTTCGTTTTCTTTGACAAAGCGGTTAAATCTGATTCTGCTAAACTTGGGTTCTCATCAGATGACTGGCTTTTTAAGGAAAACTAAGAAACTAATTAAACAAAGAACATTTAAGTAGAAGCTAATGGCACGATGACGTACGTCTTAGAAAGTTGAGTAGAAAATCTGTTTTACGACTGAGCCTATACCTTCTCTTGAACAGCTCTCTTCTAAGTTCCCAGATATGTTGGTTCAGGGAAGAGTGGGGGCAGGGGGTGTGTAGGGAGCGCCCAGAGGGGGCAGAAGCCCTGTGGCTTTTTGTATTTCTTGCTGTTTGCTATCGCTGCTCTAACAAATTGCCACACACTTAGTGCCTTAACACAACACAGATTTATGACCTTGCAGTTGTGTAGATTAGAAGCCTGACTCCCTGGGCTAAAATCTAGGTGTGGGCAGGGCTGGTTCCTTCTGGAGACTCCAGGGCAGGATTTGTTTTCTTATCTTTTCCATCTTCTAGAAGCTGCATTTCCGGCTGGCACCCTCTTCCATCTTCACAGCCAGCAAGGCCTCACCTTCTGACTCTCCTCTTCTTCCTGTCTGCTGATTAGTAACCTTAATTCCCTTTTCCGTGTAACCTGAAATACTCACAGGTTCCAGGGATCAGGACTTGGGCCTGTGGGGACATTCTTTTGCGTCCCACACTGGGGGCCCACTGAAGCAGACAGTGCTGGGCAGGTCCCCGTGCACCCGGCTCCAGTGCTTTGCATCGTGTCGTGTAGGTTCTCCAGGATCCGCGTGGCCAGGGTAGATTGGCATTGTTGGGGAATTATTGAACAAGTCAGAATTACAAGTCTCGGACAAGGTTTTGTTTTAAATAAACTTTTATTTTGGAATTATTTACAAAGTACAGAAAAGTTGCAGAAGTAGTACAGAGTTCCGTCATTCTCTTCGTCCACGCTCCAGTTCTGTGACACGGGTGCCTTTGCCAAAGCCAAGAAAGTAACATGGTGTATTACTCTTAACTAAATCCCAGGCTGCTTTCGAATTTCCCGTCTTTATCCACCGACGTCCTCTTGCGGCTCCAGGATTCTGTCCAAGGCCTTGTGTTGCGTTTAGTCATCATGGCTCCCTGTCCCCTCCGTCTGTCAGCAGTTGTTTCAGTCTTTCCACATCTTTGTGATCTCGACAGTTCGAAGAGCACAGTCTTTGCTCTTTCTGTCTTTGTAACTGTTCACATGTTTGGCACAGCCGTACAGCGCTGTGTGGCTAGTTTCTGGCTTAACCTGATGACTTCCCCAAATGTGGCTTGCTTTATGGTGGGAGAACTGCTTTGTGTCTTTCTTTAAAACTGGAGTTACATGTTTTATGGATGGGGCTTCTAAGACTAGACAAACTCAGTTTTTTCCCCACATTACACTGATTTTGTCAACAGATGTTTATTGGCTGCTCGCTGTGTGCAAGGCTGTGCCACAGGAAATATTAATAGAAAGACGGTGGAGAGGCAGGCCCTGCCCTGAGATGCAGAGAAAGATGCATTCAGTTGATTATACTCATGTTAAGTGCTGGTTCCTATGAAAAGAGGCAGATTAAAGGAGAGAAAGAGCACTGGCTTGTGATCCGGGAGATTTAATGGAGGAAGTGCTATTTAAGCAGTGTGTTTGAGAATGCGTGGAATGTAGCCCTGCACAAATCAGAGTGAGGCCATCGCAGACGGCAAGAAGGCTCTGGACAAAGGCTGGGAAGGTGGGATGTAACATGAGAATGTCAGCCGGACCTGTTAGAACATGACAGCCCACTGAAAGGAGATGGTAGCAGATGAAACTAGAAAAATGGACCATGGTTGGATTGTGTAGGGCTTGGAACCACAAAGACCGGGTTTGGTCTGCCAAGGAGGAGACATCAACTTTTTCTGAGGCTCAAGGTGATGTGTCAGAGTT
The DNA here is from genome assembly GCA_963575035.1 of Avahi laniger. NCBI lineage: Eukaryota > Metazoa > Chordata > Mammalia > Primates > Indriidae > Avahi > Avahi laniger. The sequence continues at coordinate 17,851 of CAUYSK010101457.1, forward strand.
TCAAGGGGCCAGATGGGCCGGATGGAAGTCAGAATAAATAATGAGTAGACTGGCTTTGCAGTACTCTGGTGCCTCAGCGTGGGACACCCTTCACTGCTGCGGGGTTGCAGAGGAAGGGTTGGCTTCCACGAATTCTGCCCTGAGTGTGACAGGTCAGTGCAGGGTCGCAGTTTGTCTTCTAGTTTGCACTGTCACCCCCACCATCCCCTGCTTCTAGTTGAACATCAGGTTCAAGAAGTTATCTTAGTAGAAACACTATTAATAGCAAGTAGGAATGTCATTTTTAAAGGAAAAATGTAAACCAGTTAAAGAAGATGAGGGGGTCCAGGCGTGGTGCTGCGCACCTGTAGTCCCAGGTGCTTAAGAGGCTGAGGGGGGAGAATCCCTTGAGCCCAGGAGTTTGAGGTTGCAGTGAGCTGTGATGACGCCACTGCACTCTACCTGGGGTGACAGAGTGAGACTGTCTCAGAAAAAAAAAAACAAAAAACGAAGTGGATTATGGAGTTTAAAATTTGTTGTAGGAATAATACCTGTATTCAAATGAGTGGCAGGAATACCCATCCCAGAAAAATGACCAAAGTAGAGTGCATGTAAGAGAACCCAAATGAAGGCATGTTATTGAGGGGTCCCCATGGGCAAGAGGCCAGGGAGTTTCCTCCTGAGAGGAGCAGTGTGGGCTGAGAGGATCCTCAGAGGAGGGATTGAGCAGCTTCAGGTGGAGAGGGGACTTCTGTCTTTATTTTTTGTTTATTTATTTTTGAGACAGGGTCTTGCTCTGTAGTTGGGGCTGGAATGCAGTAGCATCATCACAGCTCACTGCAACCTCCAACTCCTGGGCTTAAGCAGTCCTCCTGCGTCAGCCTCCCAAGTAGCTGGGAAGTTCTTTTATTTTTTGGAGAGACAGGGTCTTGCTGTTACCCAGACCGGTCTCGAATTCCTGGGCTCAAGCAAACCTCCCATCTCGGTCTTCCAAAGTGTTAGGAGTACAGGCCTGAGCCACTGCTTCTGGCCTGTCTTTATTTTTTATTGCACTAGGGTTAAGGGTAGGAGTGGTTTTTGGTTATGCAGGTGAATTGTACGGTGGTGATGTCTGGGTTCTTAGTGTACCTGTCACCTGAATAGTGTACACTGCACCCGATAGGTAGTTTTTCTTTCCTCCTCCCTCCCGACTACTGAGTCTCCAGTGTCCGTTGTATCACTCTGTGTACCTGTAGCTCCCACTTCTGTGAGAACGAGCAGTATTTGGTTTTCCATTCCTGTGTTACTTCGCTTAGGATGATGGCCTCTGGTTCCATCTAAGTTGCTTCAAAAGACATCATTTCATTCTTTTTTATGGCTGAGGAGTACTCCAGGGTGTATGTACCATGCTTTCTTCATCTACTCCTTGGTGGATGGACACTTGAGTTGGGGGAGGACTGTGTGGTCATGTTGTGTAGACTGAGGTGTTAGCTAATGGGTTTTTATAAAAACCTTGGAGAAGGTGTGTTGGTTCAGGGTGGAGGGGATGAGGCAGAAAGTTAGGAGAGTGGTTTATGAAGGACAGGACAGCGGAGATGGAGGAGAGCGAACGGGGAGGAGCTGTGGGGCAGGGTCTGGGTGTTGTTTACTTTGTGCCTGCTGTACGTCACACGCTCCGCCCTATGGACGTCCTACAGGTGTGGACGCCTCTGGGCTCACATTCTGGAGTGGGAAGTGGGCAGCTCAGTTCAGGAAGGGAAGTCGTTCTGATGGACAGAGGCCAGGAGGGAGCCTTGAACTGGTGAGACAGGCACCTGCTGGTTGTTCAGTTCCGCAGATGCTTAGTTTGAACAGCTCTTGTGTCCGAGACCAGCGGTCCCAGCCTTTTTGGCACCAGGGACCAGTTTCATGGAAGACAGTTTTTCCATGGACTTGGGGGGGGGCGGGGATGGTTTTGGGATGATTCAGGTGCATTACATTTATTGTGCTGTCAGACCTCTCTGCTAATAATAATCTGTATTTGCAGCTGCTCCCCAGTGCTAGCATCACCGCCTCAGCTCCACCTTGGATCATCAGGCATTAGGTTCTCGTGAGGAGCCACAACCTAGATCGCTCACATGTGCAGTTTACAGTAGGGTTCACGCTCCTATGAGACTCTAATGCTGCTGCTGATCTGACAGGAGGCGGAGCTTATGCTGTGATGTGAGTGATGGGCAGTGGCTGTAAACACAGGTGAAGCTTTGCTTGCTGGCTGCCGCTCACCTCCTGCTGTGTGGCCTGGTTCCTAACAGGCCGCAGACTCTACTGGCCGCAGGGGTGAGAGACCCAGCAGTCCAAGACAGTCTGGTATTTGCTCTCAAGGAGTTTTTGTCAAGACAGAGTAAAGTATGTAGGCCACGATAGTAGTTTTGGGTCCAGATAGGAAGGGGTTAGAGAGTTTTGAGGTTGAAGCCTGTTGATAGAGGCAGCAGAGAACAGAGGAAGGACAGAGAACCTTTTTGCCCAAATACATTGTTACACTTGTTTTGGACTTGTTTGTGTTCTCTGTGTCCGAAAGTTCCATGCACATATCGATAAATAAATATTTAGTTGAAAAGATCGGTCTTAAAAGTTATGATTTTAAAAAAAGGCTTATGATATGAGAAAGCAGTCATACCTGGCAGGACATACTTAATACTTTATGCAAGAAGAATTTAATATATTAAACTGTGCTAAGCTCATTAACTTGTGTAAGAGTCTTTCTGAGTTGCTGCGGGTCAGTAGCGTGCAGCCTTCATCCTGGTCTCGTGTGTGTGCACAGGGGCAGTAGCGACCCGCCTCTGGCTTAGGGAGCCTTCGGTGGGGTGGCTGCGCTGTTTCTGTCAGGACCCGAAATCACATTTAGGGTACTTGCGGATGCTGAACTGAACGGAGAGCAGAGGCGAGTGTTTTAGCCTTACACCGCACCGCAGGGGGCCCAGGTCAGGTGCACTTGGAGGGCATTGGCCTCAGGGCAGAAGAGGGGGCTGCAGAGCAAGACTCTGTCGGGGGCCACACCAGCTTCTTTGTGTTTACTTCTGCGTAAACTCTCCACAGCTGTGCCAAGTCCTGTCCTTACCGGTAGCTCCCTCACTTGAAAACACTTCCTTTCTCAGGGAGTTGTTTAGCTTGATGGGGAGAATTTGCTTTTACAGTCTCTGCCGGTCACTGCCCCCTCGATCATGAGACTGCATGGGGCTTACCCTCTGGATGCACGAGGACCCGGTGGCCTTTACTCCTGTGTGTCACGAATGTGCTGACTGCGATGGGGCTGGGGACGAAGGACTCAGAGTAGCTCAGGGCATGGTGGCAGGCTGATCTGTTTGGCCTTTCCTTACTTGACCTACGGCTGGCTTGTTATTTCTTTGTTGTGCAGGGATGCTTTCTAGGGCTACGCTTTCAGTGAATCAAGTGAAATAAAAATAATTTAAGATCAGTGGGCTGTTGAAGGCTATTTGGTTTCAAAGCTGGGGCTGAAGTCAACCCTTCCTGGGCTGTTGGTTTTAAGGTGAAGGGAAACTCTGCCTTCTCTCGTATCCTCAGACTGCTCTTTTTATTGTGTTTACAGCCTGAAGTGGCATGAGATTTTAATGCTCGCATGGTGGAGCTTAAATCACAGATGGAAGGATACCAGGTATCCATTATTGTGGTTCCAAGTTTTACCTCGTTCTGAAAATGGCACCTCTTCAGGGGGAGGCTAGAAGTTGGTTGTGGGAGTGAGAGGAAGAGGGGAGATTTGTAGCAAGTAGAATAGTGGCAACATGAGTTGCCCTGGATGCTACCTCCAGTGCACACCTCCATTTAAAGTGCCTCGTTCCCGGGCACTCGGTTGAACCGTGAGTTGGAGCTGGAACCTGTGTCTTTTCCAGCAGCTGAGGATACTTTCTGAACTTCCCATGTAAATATTTGTTGTTGGTGGCTAAATTTTCTAAACTGTAGCTTTTACTCCTGAAAATGCAATTATGTGTATCTCCTTGTCATCTAATAAGATTGAGAGCCGGTAGACAATTGTGCAGGTTGGACTAAGTTCACACAATTCTTTTCCTGAGTTACACTCACAATTTGACATGGGAGCCCAGCACGTAATTCAGAGAAGTAGACCCTCATTGTGAACAGTTGGTGCTGTCTGATGTGAACATTCATGAACGGGCCCTTCTGGGCTTGCTGAGTGTGTCTCGGGAGAAAAGGCCCTTCCTTCCGGCAGGGCCCTTTGTGCTTCTGTTGTGAGTTGCCTTGTCCTGTGTCACAGTGTGCTGTTCATAGGCACAGACGGGTGGAGTGCGTTGGGTCTGTGGGTGAGACAGTAGTTTTAGGTTTCATCTTCATATGGGCCTGTTTCTCAAATGTTAAAATCTGAATAAGAAATAAATTACTCTGTAGAATGTAAAACCAAAGTTCGTCCCAGATGTGAGTTTGTGTTAATGTTTTATTATTAACATTATGTAATCACTTGTGTTTTCTCCCTGCTCCTGGTTTCATAGAGCTTTCTTTAATAAGGAAGCTCACTAACGAGGTGTGACTCATGCTTAGTCAGTACAAGGAGTGCCATTTAGGGCCAGGTCAGTAGGTTTTCTCAGCACACTTGGCGTGCTCTGATGTCCCCCACCGAAGTTTGTGTGGTTCATCCTTAGTGATTATCACTTGTTTTCTCCTCTGCGGTTATTTTCTGAAGTATTAGTGTGTCCGTACCTGCCTTTGCTTTTTTTGTGTGTGCTAGTCCAAGTGAAACAGTGGGAGTGGAGAAGGAACAAAGGAATCTGTAACTGATTGTGCCTTGGCTTTAAAAAATAGTGTGGGATGGGTGTGGTGGCTCATGCCTCTAATCCTAGCACTTTGGGAGGCTGAGGCAGGAGGATTGCTTGAGACCAGGAGTGCAAGACCCTGCCTTTACAAAACAAACAAACCAAAAACACTAGCTGGGTGTGGCATGCATTGGAAGTCCCAGCTACTTGGGAAGCTGAGGCAGGAGGATCTCTTGGGCCCAGGAGTTGGAGGCTGTAGTGCGCTATGATTGCACCACTGCACTCCAGCCTGGGTGACAGAGTGAGACCCTCTCTCAAAAAAAAAAATTTAAGAGATCAAAACTTAAGAGTTTACAAACTGAATTTATGCAAAAGAAAACAAGAGTTGATTAATCTAGGGAAGTAGTTTCTTTCAGGCTGCTTTAAATAGCCCTCAGTTTTATTAAAAGTCATTCCTGAGTAGTGAGTTTTTTTTGTGTCAAGTCACGTTTGTTTTATACAGGAAGCAAACCTACCTTGTAATTAATGTTCTTCTGGCGAAGCTATACTTTCTTGAGGTCAGTTACCTGTTACCTTAGACTTCAGGACGGTGGTTCTCAAGGGACCTGTTGGGCAGGGGTGGGGACTTGCTCCTGATGGGACTGCTCCCCAGGAGCAGGGCCCTGCTCACACAGCCGTCAAAGGTCAGGGGTCACTTAAGCCCAAAGAGGGGAGAGGCTTCAAGGGCGCAGGTTAGGACAGCCCAGTTCAGGCATGTTGAGCCTCCAGATTAGCTCATCCTTGAAAAACTCTGAAATACTCAAAGTTTCATTCTGTTGAGGTGTGGTTCTTTGATGTTAGAGTTCCGGGAATAAGGTTTTCATTAAGACTCAGAATTGTTTGTGAGAAGTCCTAAGGAGAAGTGTCACAGGGGAAGCTGCCAGGTGTTGCGAGATGGTGCAGATAATGTCTGTGCAGGAGGGCTGCACTCGACCGACCCGTGGACAGCCGGAAGGGGAGGGCATTGGCTGAGGGGCAGCAGGCACGAAAGGGACATCCTCGTAGGGTGCTCGGTTGCTTACGTGAGTGGGATGTCCAGGTTGCTGTTTGGGAGCAGTCAGTCCCTGAGACCCATTCTTTTTGGGACATCTTGGGCTAACTCAGGTGGGCTGAGGGAGGGTGTTCAAGTGTAGTGTGGCGACATCAGGTTGCTTAACAACATACGGATCTTTCTTTCCTGTTGAGATGTTTGGGATAGGATGTCTTACAAGGTGTGAGGAATTGTAAAAGAGAAACCAACTCCATTCTGGCTTTATTTGTCTTCCCTTTTCCACTGCTGCAGTCAGAGTGAGCGATTAGATTCGGATGTGCATTCTGGCTCTCCGACCTTGGCTGTCAAAAGTGGGTCGTTGAAGCCACATCAGTGTTCCTCGGGGCTGCGCTGGCTCTGCCTGGGGCCCTGTGGGAACTGGTGCTTCCCACGGCCAGGTCCAGGCAGGCACAGATGGTGTTGCTGTGCCCTGGTCCCTCCTGTCCTAACAAAGACTGCGGGTGGGAACCACTCCTGAAAGTGCGAAACACAAAATCAGTTTATTCAGTACTCCCCTAATGAAGCCATTTTTTCCTTTTTTGGATTTTTTTTGGTTCCTTTTGAAGCCCTAATAAATTGGCATAGAAAAATATATACCAAGAAACAAGCAGTAGGTCTAATTGTTCATATTTAAAATTTATCATATTTAATACTTCCTTTTTTTTTGAGACAAGAGTCTCGCTCTGTTTCTTGGGCTAGAGTTTCGTGGTGTCCTCCTAGCTCACAGCAATCTCAAACTCCTGAGTTCAAGTGATCCTTCTGTCTCAGCCTCCCAAGTAGCTGGGACTACAGGCATGCGCCACCGTGCCCAGCTAATTTTTTCTGTATATTTTTAGTTGTCCAGCTACTTTCCTTCTATTTTTAGTAGAGACAAGGTCTCGCTCTTGCTCAGGCTGGCCTCGAACTCCTGAGCTCAAACGATCAACCCGCCTCGGCCTCCCAGAGTGCTGGGATTACAGGTGTGAGCCACCACGCCCGGCCAAATTTTTAACAGGTTTTGTAGAGACAGGGTGTTCCTGTGTTGCCCTGGGTTTTGTAGAGGGGTCTCACTTTGTTGCACAGGCTGGTCTCGAAATCCTGGCCTCAAGCAGTCCTCCTGCTTTGGCCTCCCAAAGTACTGGGATTACTGGTGTGAGCCACCATGCTTGGCTGAAAATAGTGATTTTCTTTGTGTAGGCTGGTGCAGGAAGTCCAAACTCCTGGTCCCTAGCCTTCCAGCAACACCCCTGGGTGTCCTGTTATGATCCTAGCATGTAAAAGCATGTGTGTGTATGAAGTTTACATAAACAGTAGATATGTACTATTCTGTACCTTTTTTCACTTATTTTTGGGATTTATTCTGTTTTAATACATGTGGAGCTGCTTCATCACAGTGTATCATATCTTAGCTCGTGTGTTACTGATGGACATTTACTTGTTTACAGTGTTTTGTGTGACAAAGTTATATCCTTGTACACACTTCTGTACACATATAAGTTTATCTGTTGTTGAGTTCTTAGAACTGCTAGGTCAAGGATTGTGAATATTTGAAATTTTGGTTTTTGTCAGATTGCTTTTGGTTGAGATTGTACTGGCTCACACTCACCAACAGTGTGTGAGTGCTTGTGATTGATTTACAAAGACTATTTGTGTCTATTCTGTGTTCTACATGTTTTGAAGTTGTCTTGGGTCAAAAGCAGTAAAATTCTGATCTTTTAGAGAAGTGACAAACTAGTGAGTGTTTCTGTATAGGTTAAGGATTTCACGCTTTGAGGAATTGTTTGGTAGGTATTCGAACTTTATGGGGGATTTTCTATTTCTATCTAGAAAAGGCTAAAAAAATAACCGGCTGAACAGTGAATGTTATTAAAATTGGTGATGATTTAGTTTGTGATTGTGCATAACGGCATTTGCATGGACGTTTGACCGCGAAGGCCTCTGGGACAGAGCACAGCATGTGAGGGCTGTAAGAGGGTCCTGTCTTCAGTCACCTTCAAGGCCTGTGTCGTCTTTCTCGCCTTGAGTCACCAGTGTGGGTTTGTAGAAAGGGGAGGGCATCTCTTGGACAGCCTTTTCTCTGAGGTTAAAGGATGTTCCAGAAGCCAAGGTGGATTTGGGAAAGGAGTAGGAAGTCATGGGAGAGGGTGGTGGGCCTGGTGTTTGGGTGAGGGGGCGAGTCGAGGACTGGCTCCGGCCTTTCTGCCTATGCACGGACTGGCAGGTGGTCGTGATGGCAGTGGCAGGGGCGTGGTGCTAGGGCCTCTTTCTGAAAGAATCAGTGGACACATGTCAGTTTTTTTTTTTTGAGTCCGAATCTCACACTGTCCCCCTGGGTAGAGTGCAGTGGTGTCAGCCTAGCTCACAGCAACTGCAAACTCCTGGGCTCAAGTGATCCTCCTGCCTCAGCCTCAGCCTCCTGAGGAGCTCGACACCACACCTAGCTAATTTTTCTATTTTTAGTAGAGCCTAAGATTTCTATTTTTAGTAGAGACAGGGTCTTACTCTTGCTCAGCCTGGTCTCGAACCCTCTGCTTTGGCCTCCCAGAGTGCTGGGATTGCAGGCGTGAGCCACTGTGTGGCCCCGTAGTCAGTTTTAAGACCAGGGAGAAAAGTCTTTTTGGGCAGGCCAGTCCCTGCAGCTTAAGGTCTGAGTGTCTGTAACTGCTGGGCTGCAGAGCCCCGCCTGGCTGAGTCAGGAGTGTGTTGTAACCTGTCTGTCTACCCGGGTTGGTTAGAGGATGGTGTGGGGGTTGGGTCCACTTGTTCCAGTCCAGGCACCTCTCCTGGTTTGGCCAGGTTTTGGTTTGTATTTCTTCCTTGTGTTGACATGTAAATTACGTCATCACAAAGCAGTCACTTTACTGTCCTATGAACAGTTTAAGAACCTGGTGATAATAGGAAATATTAACATTCTTGCATTTAACAGTTCTGGTTCTGTCTCTTCAGAGGAAGTGTGACCATCCTGATTGTGGTGGATTGTTAAGGCTTGTGAGAAGTAAAAATTAGTTTTAGAGATGTTGAAGGGTAGGGTCTTTGAAATTTGATTCCGTTTTTTGGGAATGGGTTGATTTACCTGAAATTGGGTTTGTAATTTTTTAAATATTTGAGACAGGGTCTTGTTCTGTTGTCCAGGCTGGAATGCAGTGGCTCAGCGACAGCTCACTGTAGCCTCGATTCCTGGGCTCAAGTGATCCTTCTCCTGCTTCAGCCTCCCAAGTAGCTGGGCTCACCACCATGCCTAGCTAATGATTTTTGTTTTATTTTGTAGAGGGGGGGATCTGCTATGTTACCCAGGTTAGTCTTGAATTCTTGGCCTCCAGTGATCCTCCTGTCTTGGCCTCCCAAAGTGCTGGGATTAGAGGCATGAGCTCCTGCGCCTGGCCTTGTAATTCGATATTTTGATGTGGGAAGGTGTTGGCTAAAATTTTTGTTCTCATAGTTTGTATATTTTCTGCCTTTTCATCAGTTTTGCTCAGTTGTTTTTATATTCCTAATTCCTCTTCAAACTTCTAAGGGCATTTCATGCTTGATGCAGATATTAAAGCAAGGGATAGAATTTTGATTTGATTGTAATTGTTGACTTGTTCTTGTGATATCTATTGGTGCTGTTTCCCAGTTCAGGAATGGGGCATCCAGCGTACTTTTTTTTTTTTTTTTTTTTGAGACAGAGTCTCACTCTGTTGCCCGGGCTAGAGTGCCATGGCGTCAGCCTACCTCACAGCAACCTCAGACTCCTGGGCTCAAGCAATCCTACTGCCTCAGCCTCCCGAGTACATGGGACTACAGGCATGTGCCACCATACCCGGCTAATTTTTTCTATATATTTTTGGCTGTCCAATTAATTTCTTTCTATTTTTGGTAGAGACGGGTCTCACTCTTGCTCAGGCTGGTCTCGAACTTCCTGAGCTCAAACAATCCACCCGCCTCGGCCTCCCAGAGAGCTAGGATTACAGGCGTGAGCCACTGTGCCCAGCCCAGCGTACTTTCTTGATAGTAGTGTTTAGTGTTCATAAAATAGTTTCCAGACTTCTGGTATGAACAGTATAAAATTGTTCTAGAACTTAAGGAAAATTTGTCTTTTGTATGGGTAATGAATAAATAATTAGCGTTACTGTTATTGACATCATCTACCTACTTCTTTGTTAAAATTCTTTTCCTGACTGCAATATTTCATTGTAATGGGGAATAATTTTCATGTAAAACAGGTTGCTTTATATTTTCTTTCCCGTTGCTATAGAAACAGTCCAGTGTGTTAGCGATTGCTAATCGACTGCTAGGTTACGTGGCTTTTATAAGGGAGCTCTCAACAGCAGCAGCAGCTTTGTGGGGAGGACATGGAGTTGTCTTCTCTTCCCATCTCAGCGTGGTCTCGAGAGCGTCGGGATCTGGGTAACGAGAATGGTGCGATTTTCTTCCCTGCAGTGGCAGCGCTGTGGGCTTTTGTTCTCCTTCTGAGTGGCCGTGGCCTTTCTTTCCACCTGCGAGTCAGCCCGTCCCTCCAGCCCCCGGCTGCCTACGAACTGTGCAGCCTTTCTCTGCGTGTCCTGTCAGGTCTTCTCCCAGAGAGCCCGGTCAGGAGAGTGCGGGGAGATCACTGACTGAACAGCGGATGTTAGCATTTGTCCTGAGCTGTGAAGGTCCCCACTGCGTGCTCCTTAATCGAGATCCTCATCTCACTGCACCTGCAGGGGTGAGAAGACAGGACAGGGACGGCCTTGCATGCTGTTTAGGGAGGAGGGAGACCTCCTCACCAGACAGATCCCGGTCACTTCCTTGCCAGGTCATCGACAGTAGTTCGTATTTGAAGATTTAAAATTAGATTTGAAGCCAGATTTTTTTTTTTGAATTATACATCAGTGATTTTTTTTTTTTTTTTTTGCTATCATGCATTGTTCTCAGAGTTAAAGTTGGTGGCATATTTTAACCTGGTAGACAGCATTCTGTTAAATTATAAAAAGCCTTGGGATACGTAATCGAAGTGTAAAGTAATTGAAGCCATGAGGTCAGTTGTAAGAACTTGGTCTCGGCTTAGACGGCGTAATGTGTGTTAGTGATAGGTTGTGAAGAACTCTTACAGTTATCGTGTTCTTGAGCCAGGGCCTCAGAGGTCTATGTTCCCCCTTTGGCTGCCTGTTTCCAGTCATCATTTGTGCGTGGAAGGAAATAGCATGGACCTGTGCCCTGACTTTTCTTCCAAACGGAACGTAAGAGGGTGTATTTGTGTTTTACTGCTGCGTAACAAATTACCACAAATGCAGTGGCTTAAAACAAAACACGTCTATTTTTATCATCTCACAGCTTCCGTGGGTCAGGAGTTTGGCACAGCTTAGCCGGTCCTCTGTGCAGCATCTCACCAGGTATCCAGGTGTTGGGTGGGACTGTCTCCTTAAAGGGTCGAATGGTCAGTGGTCCACTTCTTTTTTTTTTTTTTTTTTTCAGGGCTAGTTTATTGGGCAGGTGAGTTGTTACATACTCCTTAGCGGATTCTGACTTTCATGGCTGCCGTCCTGGGAATGGTCGACTTCTAAGCTGTCTGTAGTGATTGACAGAATTTTCCTCCTGGTCGCAGGACTGAGGTCCCTGTTTCTTGCTGGCTGTCACCAGGGGTGCTCTCAGTCCTTCCACGTGGCCTACCTGCAGCTGGGCAGCTCACTTTTTCAGAGCTAGCACTGAGAGTCTCTTGCTCCAGTCTGCTCAGCCTGAGTCTTACATGACATGCTGCAATCACGTGGGCGATGTCACAGCGGCGTTGCTGCCTGAGGCACTCCAGTTGAGGGAGAGGCATCCCATCACCTTTGGCGTGTTCTCTTGGTTAGAGGCGTGGCACAGGTCCTATCCCTTTACTTGAGGTGGTGGCAGGGAGGTGTGGACCCTGGTGGGTGGGGGTCGTGGGGTCTGTCTGCCACCCCAGGAGTCTGCTGGCATGGGGTGCTCTTCAGAACACTGATTCCCGGCATTCTGACGTGTTGGCCGTTGGGGAGTGCACCTGTTCTCTCCCCTCCATCCACATGCACCCCGGGCCTGCTTGCACAGGTGGGAGACTGATGGTCACAGGTCGAGTGACAGAGCACTTGGGCTTGCCCTGTTGCCACTGGGAAGTGTTCCTGCTTCCCTGCCTGCCTGTCAGGTTTGCAGTGGGGATGGGATGGGATGAGATGAGGTGATGGATGTGGTCAGTGAACCAGCTGGTCAGGGCTTTGTGGAGTTCTTGTTTCTGAACTGCTGCCGCCGCCTCCACTGTCCTCCAGGCAGAGTGATTCTTTTGGAGTAAGTGCAGGATCATCAATCCGCTGCAGCCTCTTTGGCCTTCCTGCTCCTCTGGGCCTGGGTTCTGTTGAGAGCATTGCACCTTTGGTGGGAGGTGTGCTCTGAGGACTTGAAGACAGCACTGGCCACTTTTCATTCTCATTCCTAAATGTCTTCCGTGTGGCCCACTCTGTTCGTCCCCATGGTCACGCCCTTCCCTGCAGGCCCTCCTTCCAGCCCTCCTCCCACCGCAGCAGCCCCTGGACCAGCCTTGGTGCTTCCGCTCAGTTACCAAAGTGGTTTCTCTTAAATGAAGATCTGATTCGATCGCTCCCTTTTTTAGAGAAACTGTGGTCTTTAGGTCTTGCCTTGTGCCTCAAATCCCCTCCTGGCTTTTCCTGGCTGAGGGCGACTCACTCCGCAGGCCCCGCCTTCCCATTGAGCCTGCTGGTCTCCTGGCTCAGCTGTTGTTTTGCTTGTGACTTCTGCCCCCAGTTGGTTAGGTTCCCATCCTCGGTCTCCGAGTACTCTCTGCTCCCCTCTGGTAATAATTTACTGTTCTGTGTTTTAATTGGCCTTTACATAACTGTCTTTCCCACTAAATGACACTCTTTGTATCCTCAAGCACCAAACATGGGGCTTGGCACCCTGCAGGTAGCACAGTGACCCGCCCTAGTAAATGTTTGAACGGTGTGCAGGGCACAGCCATCTGTGTGGAGCAGATGTGTGCTGTGACCCCGGTTACTGCTCCCCCCATCTTGGCTGCCTGACGCACCTCTCTTCTAATTGGCGTCAAGGGTCAGAAAGCCTCCTGATTTTCATTACTGGGTTTATTGTGAGAGTCTGAGATGGTTTTCGTTCGTTATTTTAGTAAATGCCCGGATCTCCTGATGTCGCACCCGACTGGGAGGTGTTGGTGCTCTCTCCCCATTTTCGTGCAAAAACCAGTCGCGTAGGTGGTGCTTAGATTTGGAGCATGAAGCTGCGTTCTCAGCATCCTCGTGTGCCTCCTGCTCATCTGGCTCCTGTCTTAGCTTTTGCTGCTGCGTCCTGGGGTGTTGGCAGCATCTACAGCAGCTTCAGCCTCCGAAAAAGGACGGGAAAGTTGCTCTTGGGCTTAGGACCCTGAGATGGCCTGCCACGGTACATTGTGTCCCTGGTCCTGGCACTCTCTCCTGCTCAGCTGGGAGCAGCTTTTCAAGTGATGACCTGAGGGTCAGAGCTGGAAATCTTAGACAGGTGCTAACAGCCTCCCACATTACGGAAGAGTTTGTTTTTCAATATGAGCAATGTGGAAACGGTGCTAATTATAACAAGTTTACTACTCAGGTACCCTTTGGCAGAGAGTGAATCTAACAACAAAACTGAGATAAAGTGCGTGTTGTGTTTGGCAAGGCTGCATTCGTGGGTGGTGGCTGGCTGCCACGCGTGGTGTGCGGGGCCGGTGCTGAGGAAGCATGACTGAAGGTGCGTGGCTGGACGGGTGTTTTGCTTTTTTCTCTTTTGTGAGGTGTTGCGTGTGAATGGGGGGCACCCACCTGATTCGAATATAAATCAAATCGTACCTTAGACATCTCCACGGTGGCTTTATTTGTTGCTGAAGCTTTTTCTCAGAGCCGTCTCTGACAGAGAACCACTTCCTGTCGGCTCCTTCAGGACCACTGGTAACTTGCGAGTTCTTGCTCTCTCGGGAGACCCGATTCCTCCATGTCGAGTTTGAGTTCCTGAGGGTGTGGGGTCCTTGCAGCATGCAGGGCGTCAGGTTAGCAGGCTGTGAAGTTTTGCATTGAGCTGCTCTGCAGCTGTGGATATGGAAATTGTCAGAATTTCCAGATGGTATTTAGTTTGGAGGTTCCGTGGTCCTTTTAAACTTCGTTTTATAGAAGGGGGCATTGGTTCCTAGGTTTTTTTTTTTTTTTTTGAGACAGAGTCTCACTGTGTTGCCCGGACTAGAGTGCCGTGGCGTCATCCTAGCTCACAGCAACCTCAGACTCCTGGGCTCAAACAATCCTACTGCCTCAGCCTCCCAAGTAGCTGGGACTACAGGCATGTGCCACCATGCCCGGCTAATTTTTTCTATGTATTTTTAGTTGTCCAATTAATTTCTTTCTAATTTTAGTAGAAATGGGGTCTCGCTCTTGCTCAGGGTGGTTTCAAACTCCTGAGCTCAAACAATCTGCCCGCCTTGGCCTCCTGGAGAGCTGGGATTACAGACGTGAGCCACCGCGCACAGCCGGTTCCTAGGTTTCTTAAAGGCTAATATTTTCGTTTTCTCCTTCTTAAGTCTCCCACATTAACCAATTTTCCCCACGTACCTTCAGTCTGGACACAAACCTCCATGGCTCCCTGTCTCTGGCCCGTCGACCCACACACTCTGTGCCCGACTGCTGTGTGTTCACCTTGGCTTGGACCAGCCTGCTTCGCGGTCCCCTGTGGCAGCGAGCGTCTTCAGCTTGCTGTGTGCTCTCTCATAGCACACGTCTCCTCGTAGCCCTTTTCTGTATGAAAGATTTGTAGGTAGGATTTGAATCTTGTAACTTACAGTTTATAACTGTGACCATGGGTAAGTTACTTAATTTTTCTTTCCTTTTGGTTTTCTTTTTTTCCTTTTTTTAAAAATTTGAGACAGGGTTCACTTTGTTGCCTGGGCTAGAGTGTAACTCACAGCAGCCTCAAACTCCTCTGGGCTCAAGCGATCCTCCTGCCTTGGCCTCCCAGAGTGCTGGGATTGCAGGTGCGAGCCACCACACCCGGCCTCCTTTTGTTGTTCTGACAAGAATCAGGGTTATAACTACCTCTTAGAACATTTTTGGGGGATTACATGAGCTAATGACAATTAAAGCAACTACCAGAGTGGCACACTAAGCCCTAAATAATAATAATTTCATTTATTTTTTCTTCCCTGTTTTGCTCGACATTTGATGCCTGGTAATTGCTATTTTTCCCTAATAGCTTTATTCAGATATTGCTGACATATAATGAACTGTATTTATTGAAGTGTACAGTTGGATAAATTTTGGCATCTGTAAACCACCGTCAAGATAGTACAGTATCACCCCCAAAAGTTTCCTAGGAGGTCTCCATGCTCACCTCCCCCCATCCTTCTTGCCCTGGAATCTGGTTCCTGTCCCTCTAGAGTGCATCACGTTTTCTAGACTTTTACATAAATGGACTCTTTCTCTTCTGTATTGCCTTTGTGTCTGTGTCGGAAAGTCAGTTGTCCCTGCCGGGGTGGGTCTGGTGTACACCGTTGTCTAGCCTCGTGCCAGGAACAGCGTCAAGATCGCAGCTTGGCCGTAAGCCTCGAAGTCAGAGGGTGTTAGTCCTTCAACTTCCTTTTTTCTTTTTCGAAGCTGTTTTGGTTATTTTAGGTTTTTCACATTTCCATATGAATTTTAGAATCAGTTTGTCACTTTTCACAAAAAGACCTGCTGGGGTTTTGGTTGGGACTGCAGTGAGTCCGTGGGCTGAGTCGGAGGGAATCGGCATCCTGGTGCTGCGTCTCCCCATTCATTGTCTAGCAGTGTGCCTCAGTTTCCCTCAGCAGCGCTTTGGTTTTCAGCGTATAAGCCTCACATATATTTTGCCAGATTTATCCCTAAGTAGTTCATATTTTGATGTTTTTATAAATGGTGTTGTGTTTTCAAAATTTTTGATTTTTAAACTGGTATAGAAATAACCTTTCTTTTTGGGTATATTGAGCTTGTATCCTACAACCATACTAAACTCATTCTAGTGTTTTTAAACATAGATGCTGTTGGATTTTCCATATAGATAATCAAATAAACGCAATATTACTTACTCGTTTCTTATTTGGATATCTTTCATTTCCTTTCTTGTCACCTGATTGCTCTGGCTAGAACCTCCGGCTGAGCCTTGGAAGGGAGCAAGTGTAGACATCTTGGCGTGTTTCTGGTTGTAGGGGCAGCATTCGCTCTCCCACCATTAACTGTGGAGTGTTTCAGTGCACTTCATGAGGCTGAGGAAGTTTGTCAAGAATGGACATTGCATTTTGTCATGTGTTTTGCTTCCATTGAGGCGATCATGTGATTCCGTTTGTAAATACTGTGAATTACATTGTTTCTGAATGGTGAAGCAACCTTGCATTCCTGGTACAGCCCACTCGGTAACACGTGTCCTTTCTGCACGAGGCTGGGCTGGTTGGGTGATGGGCTGTGGACCGAGCCTGTGCCTCACTCTCAGCCGGGCCGCGAGCAGGGGCAGCAGAGGTAGGAGCGGCACAGCCTCACCTCTGTCTGGTTCGACTGTCGAGCGAGTCACAGAGCCAGCCGGGTTCGGGGCTGCGAGGCGGACTCTCCCCTCCTCACGTCGCAGCTGTGGACAGGAGGGTGAGTCTCTGCCACGTGGGCACAGCTGCTGCAACACCCAAACCCAAACCGTCTTATTCTTGCCGTGATCGCCCTGACCCTTGTCTGATCTTCCGCTCTGGTTCTCCTTTCTGAGTTCGCACAGAGCGAGCAGATCCTGCTTGGCGACTCAGTCGTCTCATCGGAATTTCGTGAGTGCATGCAGTGCTGTCCCGCGATGTCTTGGTTGGACACCGCGTGCGTGCGCACGCTCTTGGCAGTGCGTGGAGTGGGAAATACCGTGCATCTTATGTGTCTGTCGAAGACTGATGTGGGTGCTTTGAAAAGGTGGTAACGAGAGGTAACGTGACAGAATGTGATCTTCAGTCATTCTTCATTTTTACTTTAAGCTATTCAAGGTGGGAAAAAATGCAGAACCAGCATTGGTTTAATAAAAGTACTGTAAAAATGTTAATTAACCTACATCTTTTCTTTTAGAGAAAAATTCTTAAAAATGTTTTTATTAAAACTAAATGTGTTATGAATACTTATTTTAATTTTGGTTTGTTGCTTTAAGAGTCTTTGATATAATAAAAGTATATTTGGTCTTTATCTCCCTCACCTCTCCATTCCTGGCACTGAGTTCCTCAAACCCTTGGGATTTCTTGGGTGATAGTGTGTCTTTTGTGATTCTTAGTGAGCTCCTTTCTGTTCTCACCGCAATGCAAGCTAATGAGCTGACCGGATCAGGCTGGTTGCCTGCAGGACCAAGTGGTTAGAGGCTGGGAGCTGTCAGCCCCAGCCACGGCCTCCAGGGAGGCGAGGAGGCTGGAGGTTGAGGTTTGGTCGCCAAGTGCTGGTCCTCCCCCGCCTGAGTTGTGTTTTTGTGGCCCCCATGTCGAGCATGTGGAATACAGTTACAACTACTTTTAATGTCTTTGTCTACTGCTTTAACACCTGCTTTAGTTCTGAGTTGGTTTCAATTGATTCTTCTTCACGTGGGTTTTGTTTTTTTGCTTCTTTGCTTGCACAGTAATTTTTTAGTGGATGACAGGCATTGTGAATTTTACCTTGTTGGGTGATGGATTTCTTTTTGAAATTATGAGATGAGATATAGTTCACGTCATACATAGTTCGCCACTTAAAGCGCACAGTCCAGTGGTTTTTCACGTTCATTGTGTTGTGCACCCGTCACCACTGTCTGATCCCAGGACGTTTCCACCCTCACACGGCACCCGGCGTTTCCCTGCAGTCACTCCCGTCCTTCCCTCTCCCCTTCCCTGGCCACTGATAATCCTCTTTCCGTCTCTGTGGATTTGCCTGTTGGGGACATTTCACATAGATGCGAATTCAGTCTTCCAGGTTTTAGATAAATAAGAGAATCATTTCCTCTTCAGAGAATTGAACTGCCAGCAAAACTGGGCCGGTTGCGTGAAAGGAGCACGCACGGATTCTTCATACGTGTACATGACGTAATCGAGCCACAGCCCACGGAACAGGTTCCACCCATGTCTTGTTCCGGGCATCTCGTTGAGTTTATGCCGACAGAACCTCATCCTCCAAGTCCCTGTTGTGATGGGCACCCTGGCGCTGTGGAAAGTGCGGCTGGTGGCTGCGGAGCAGGCTCCTTTCTCTAGTCCACGTGGCGTGTTGGGAGTAAGAGTGTGTGCTGGCAGGGCCCCCAGGAGGAGCGGCACTGGCCACCTGCGGCAGCAGCTGTTCCCGGCTGAGAGCAGGCTGTCCACCCAGGTGCGGGGCGCAGTGTGGCCCGGCAGTCTCAGGTTTGCAGTCTTGCCCTTCACCTTACGCTGGAGATTTGCCGACCCCTGTTCTGTGTCACTGGTATCTGGTGTTGAGATGACGGAAGTCTGCCGCCAGTCCGATTCATCATTCTTTTGTAGTTAAGCTTTTTAGGGTTTTATGGAAACTTGTAGGATCTTCTGCCTATCTATGTGAGTCTGAAATTTCACCACTCTTTGTTAGTTTTTTGATCTTGACTTTTTATATTGCTCAGTGTTTAGTAGCACTTTCAGCGTACAGACCTGTCTTTTTAAATTCATCTCTCACAGGTTTTCTGTAAAGGGCCCGATAGTGAATATTTTAGGCTTTGTGGGCCACATGTTCCCAGTTACAACTGTTCAACTCCGCTGTTGCCGCATGGCAGGAACTGTAGACCACACTTAAACAGATGAGACTGGCCGTCTTCCAGCGAAACTTACGAACACTGAAATTAGAATTTCATGTAATTTTCACTTGTCACAAAATATTACTTTGTTTTTCATCTGGAGATAAATGTAAACTCATTCTTAGGTTGTGGACTGTATGAACAAAGGCATTGGGTCGGATTTGGCCCTTGGACCGCAGACTGCTGACCCTGTTGTGTTTGATGTATTTGGAGCTGCTTGAATTCGCTGTATTTTTGTCCTTAAAGCTTTCCTTCATCTCTACGTCAGTCCTGACTTTGATAGTGCGGTCTGTGGTTTCTCTAGACTGACTTTATTTGTACATCTGATCTCATTCATTTTCTGTTATTTAGGTACTTAATTCTGGTCAACTATTGGCATGTCAATCTAATATTCTCCGGTGCTATTTCAGATTCTGTTCAAAATATCTGTCACTTCAAGAAATTTTAGGTAAAAGGGATAGATTGTACCTTCGTGACCTAATAGCACTGTTATTTTTTGTAAACAGAATTGCAGTCTCAACGGGAAGCACCTTCACTGTAGGTGTTTTGGCTTGTACAGAAGAAATTTATTTTTTCCTTAAGTAGGAAGCCACGGAAGCATTAAAATTAATAACCATCATTAAGACATGTTTGATAACTTAAGTAATTAATTTTGGATCAAATGTGAACTAAACGATTTGCCACAGAATAACACATTGGAATGAAGTATTTGTGATGATTGAGCCGGTGCTAACAAGGTTACTTGTCAGATGAACCTTGTGCCAAGTGGAGGTTTACCCATAGTTAAAGATGCACCAGGATGGCTTGGCAGTGTGTGCCCTGCAGCAGTGCCTCACAGGCGGGCATCAGAGGAGGACGAGGGTGACGGTTCGGTCTAAGTATTCCGAGGGCTGAGTTACCAGCTGGGTGATGTGGCTTAAATGAGAGCCTTAGTTTTTAACACTTACTGTTTTAATGAAAATGGCCACAATTATTGATAGAGGACACATTTATTCTTATTTATTTAGAGTAGAAGACAAACTTTAGAGGATTTAGACAACCTAAATGAGATGGTACAGTTAATGGTTCTATGAATTTTCCCCTGTAAAACTGTATTAAAACTGAATTATTGCCAACCTGAGGTTTTTTTTTTTTAATGTTTTTATTTTATTTTATTTTTTTGAGACAGAGTCTCATTCTGTTGCCTAGGCTAGGGTGCAGTGGGCTCATCATAGCTCACAGCAACCTCAAACTCCTGGGCTCAAGCAATCCTCCTGCCTCAGCCTCCTGAGTAGCTGGGACTACAGGTGCATGCCACCACGCCCAGCTAATTTTTTCTATTTTCAGTAGAGACGGGGTCTCTCTCTTGCTCAGGCTGGTCTCGAATTCCTGACCTTAAGTGATCCTCCTGCCTCGGCCTCCCAGAGTGCTGAGATTACAGGCATGAGCCACCACATCCAGCCCATTTCTTGGATTTGAAACATCCATTTAAGCAAACTAAAACATAATTTGATGACAAAGGAATAGTTTTTTAGCCACTAGCTAGCATAGTAGAGAAAATCTAAAAAATGTTCTTCAAATGTTATGTGTTCCTCCACACATGAAAATACGTGATTGCATGGAAAAGCAGGAGTAGGCAGCTTTTTTCAATGAGACCATGTGAAAATGGGGCTTAAAGGTTGTGAAGGGAATAGGACCTCTTAATACTTAAAAATACTATGGAAATATTCTTGATTAATAAAAGGCAAATGGCTGTGTGTTTATGTATGACTTTAACCTCTGCGGTTTCTAAGAGAAAGGTGTTACTAGATTTCATCACATTCAGGCGATGGAGAGAATTGGGGGTTCACGGAGCCCTTGGGGTGGGACACCTCACCTGTCTGGGGTCCCTGCCTGCTCTCAGGGCCTGGCTCTGGGGACGGTGATCGCGCACGTCTATGGTCCTTCCCTACACTCACAAGGGAGCTGTTTGATGTCAGAGGCTAAATTTTTAAAGTTTGGACATGTTTGAAAGAATCTTTAGAATTTTATTGCAGATTGTGCTGTAAGCTTTAGGTCTTAGATTACAAAAGTACAATTATAGATGACTTTTTAAAACATTTTTAAGATTTATTGAAGTATGCTTTTCATACTATAAATGGATCCATTTTAAGTGTGTAATTCAGTGATTTCTACTTTACTAAAAGTAAGTTGTGAAATTATCACCAGAATCCAGTTTTAGGAGATTTTCCTCACCCCAGTGAGATCACTCCTGCCCATTTACGTTTAATCTCTGTTCCCTCCCCAGCCCCAGGCAACCACTAATCTGTCTCTGTAGATTTGCCTTTATAGATAATTAACTTTTAAAATTGAAATCCCTCAATACCCTTAAAACCAGTGACACCCTACCTGCTTACCAGGCTAGCCTGCAAAGATGCCCTTCACCTGGGTTAGCAAAGCTTTGGGTTCTGACGCAGGCCGGGTGTTGGCAGGTGGGACTTTCCAGCCCCAGGTCTTTGGAAACTGCTCAGCTTTGCCATCAAAGCACAGAAGTAGCCACAGATGACAGGGAGGCGGGTGAGTGTGGCTCAGTCCGGTGCAGCCTCACTCACAGCGGCCGTGCTGTGCTCTCCTGATCTAGACCATGGCTCTTGGGTGGGTGGTGGACCCATCGGACTCCTACAGAAACCAGGATCAGACCGCACGGTGGTTGAAACTTGCACCAGTCATTTTGGTGGATGATGTAAGGCCTGCTTAGTTTCTGGATGATACTAAATTGAGTAAAATGCAAAGGTATCTGGGAAGATAAAGCAATGTGGAGAAATTAGGAATTTGGAAATGCATGCATAGTAGGGAGTTTGGATTAGAAATCCGAAGAATGGATTTGGGTTTGGGGGGTCATAGGCAAGCAGGCATCAGCAGTGAATATTAAAATGAACCGGGTCTGTGATTTCGTAGGAAACTTGATATAAAACTTTAAATACTGATCAGTTAAATCTAACTGGACAGTCCTAAACACGCGTACCCCCCTTAGACGCGCGTTTCATCCTGACGGCCCACTGGAGCATTGCTGTCAGTGTGGACATTATCCTTCCTGCCAGGCGTAGTTAGCTGTGTTCTCGCATTCTGTTTCTGAGTCTTACATTTTTGTTTGCTTTTTTACAAGATGGAAAAATTTCCTTCTCTAGTTATAAACGTTCTTTGTTTTGAGAGACATTGAGGTGTATACAGCAGAAGTTGGCAACCCACCTGTATCTACACACTTGCTAGAGAGTTCCACTGTGGTGGATTGCTGTACGTTCTTACAGAACCCATCAGTGCCTACCCTGGGGCGTGAAAATAGGTGTGTGTGTATGTTAAAGTGTCGGTTTGAAACGCGAGTGGAAACGGAGACTGCGTGTTGTTTGGTGATGTGCTTTTCCCAGCCAGCATGTCACACGTGCCTGTGTGTGCTGAGGTCATGCTGGTTTCTAAGGCTCGTTTCTATGATATTTTTCACTTCTTTCCACCACGTCTTGAGTTGCCACACATTCAGCTAGGGTCTGAGGAAAGGATACAGAAATTTCTCAGAATATCATCATAACAGGATGATTTTTTTAGAGTCAGAGATTGCTGTGTGCACTTGTACGCACCTGTACCTGTGTCTGTTCTGGCTGCTCCGGGTTACTGTTACCTGCACTTGCTCCCCACAGTGCACACCTGTGCCCGTTCTGTCTGCTGTGCATTGCTGTCACCTCAGGCTCACTCCACTGCCCTCGCCCTGCCCCAGGTCCCGGTGCTGGAGTCCTTCAGACATGGGGGGAAAGCCCCAGGGGAGATGGAGAGTTAGTTGTAGGGTGCGGGGCTCACTGACCAGGCACTGGGCACTGTCAGAGGCTGCTGCAGCCCTGAGGTTCTGCCGCCCTGCCTGGGTTCCTGAAGATATGTTTACGGAGAGGTTTTGGATGGCAGTGTACATGGGGTCACATCTGGCCCCTCTGCAGAGCCCCCGCCCCGGTCACTTCAGGACAACACGTTTCCAGCCTGTGCTCTTCATTTTCCCTTAGTCAGGCTTTCGGATCTTGAGTACATGCAGAGTGTACAAGGACCTAGTATAAGTAAACTACCACTTCTTCTATGACTAGAACCCCGGGGTACTTTCTGTCTTGATTGTTTCTGTTACTCAGTGGACCTCAGCCCTTCTGCGTTAAGGCCGTGTTGGGTGGGTCTCAGGGCAGTTGGTCGTGTGCTGCAGAATTGAGGCTTGCCTTGGAATTCTCTGGGACCTCTTGGGGGCAGGATTTAATTATATTTTGGGGTAGTTCAAATATTTTAATATTTCCCTAGTGATGACTTTCTCTAGGATGTAAAGGAACCCCAGAAAGAAGGTAACGTGATTAACTTGATCAATTTTATCCCTACCAAATTTATGTAAAAACATAAAAGTGGTCATTCTGGATACTTGTGCTGATTCTACCTGTCCCCAAAATAGAGCTCTTTTAAGATGTATCCTCTACCTTGAGGTCCTTTGGTATTAATCCAGCATCTTTTTTTATGACCCTTGCTTCCTTGTAAAAAGACACAGCACAATTTGAGGATAGTTTGTGATTCTGTCAGTGAAGTGAGACGGCATTATCTTACCATTAATCAGTAAGTTACTGATAAATTATATACAACAAATAATGCAAGAAAACGAAATATGGTTAATGGACCTGAAAAATAAGTTTGATAAATACTGAGATCTGTTCCTTGTCTCACAGTGTTTATAGTAAGTTTAAGTTTGAAAAGGGTTATATAGCAATGTGATTTGTGAGAGAATTTCTTAGGTATCTGAATTTTAAGCAATTAAAAGTAATTTATAATTTATGGGGTATCTTTAGGCAGAAGCTGGCTTCCTGGATTCTCGAGTTGGGTGACTGAGGTAACATGGGCCAGCTCACTGTACAGGTTCTCAGTCTGGCTGTGGAGGAAGGGAGGAAGGCAGGGATAAAGTCAGAATTATCCACTCGAGTACCTGCCATTTGCTGTCCCTGTAACATGGTGGGTAACGTGACACATTTAACAAATACACAGTTGTCTACAAACCCTGAAGTCAGGGTGCTCCACGCTGGCATTTTAGGCCCACTGTCCGTGAGATACAGCGCGCTCCTTGCTGGGGCAGGGCCTGCCGTGGGAGGGGCCGGAAGGACTGCACTCTGCAGTTTGGCTCTACCCCGGCCGTGTGGCTTTGACCACGTCACCTGCTCTGTCTCCATTCACAACTAACCGAGCTCAGGAATGGTCAGGATCAGGTGTGTGCACGTACCTTCAGCACTCATGTTCTAAATACAGAAGAATGTGGAAGGTGTGTGTAATAGGTGTGCAATATGTGTGTGCGATTTAAAAAAAACTCATTTTAAGAGACCCTTGTTCACACTGGCCCTGTTATGCTGCCTTCTGTCGATTACCGTGTTTCTATTCTTGGATTTTCATTTTCATTCATGATTTCAAGTAGCAAAGAATAAAAGAAGCTAGTTGAAGATGGTTGATCGCTTCTAACGAGAACTAAATAAAATGTTAATATGTGAGAGTAAAACAGGAGCAGATGGCATGTTAGGTCTGGGTGTGCAGTTTTGCTTGTACTCACAGAGCAGGCCAGAGGTGGGGCCTAGAAAGAGGCCTGCTCGGGTGCCTGGGGGCCAGGGGTGCTGCTTCGTGTTCTATGACTGCTGGGCCAGCACTGCCCAGCCTTGGACTTTGAAAGCGATTTTAGGGTATTGTAAATCCTTACAAGCAGTTGAGCCTCACCGTTTTGTTTTGTTTTTCCTCTGGAGACAAGGTCTTGCTCTATTTCCATCATCACAGCTCACTGTACTCTCAAACTCCTGGGCTCAAGCCATCCTCCTGCCTCAACCTCCCAAGTAGCTGGGACTACAGGTGCCACCACGCCTGGCTAATTTTTTGTAGAGACTGAGTCTCGCTATTGCCCGGACTGGTCTCAAGTGATCTTCCCACCTGGGCCTTCCAAAGTGCTAAGATTACAGGCATGGGCCACATTGCCCAGCCTTAGCCTCACTTTTAAATGTTAAATTCATTAAATTTGTGCAGTTAAACGCATGCTTTTTTTTTTTTTTTTGGGACAGAATCTCGCTTTGTTGCCTGGGCTAGAGTGAGTGCCGTGGCATCAGCCTAGCTCACAGCAACCTCAAACTCCTGGGCTCAAGCAATCCTCCTGCCTCAGCCTCCCGAGTAGCTGGGACTATAGGCGTGCACCACCACG
>CAUYSK010101460.1:0-10032 GCA_963575035.1 Avahi laniger
CTATATATATTTTTAGCTGTCCAATTAATTTCTTTCTATTTTTGGTAGAGATGGGGTCTCGCTCTTGCTCAGGCTGGTCTCGAACTCCTGAGCTCAGAACGATCCGCCCGCCTCGGCCTCCCAGAGTGCTAGGATTACAGGTGTGAGCCACCGCGCCCGGCCTACCATGTTCATTTTGTTGATAGTCTTAGGGTCTTCTGCTGTGTCATCGTTGGGTCTTTCCCCCTTTTCGAGGAAGATCTCCAGTGATTTTTTTTTAAATTTATTTTTGCTAGTGTTAGATTTTGGGCTTACCCAAATTGTGACTGAGACAAGTGCACAGTGCAGGAAAGAGGCATGGATGGAAACAGTAAATAAAATAATGATTGGGCCACATGTGGACTTAAATAAGTGTCAGATTCTGACTTAAAGCCTGCCACCAGACGCAGCTTAATTGTCACTTGTCACTCACTGGTAGCGTTCTGATGTGGGTCTGCAAGCAACTGATTTATTATGGTCTTTGTTCAGTCAAACCTTCCTGCTAATGATAATCTGTATTTGCAGCCACTCCCCAGCACTAGCATAATTGCTTCAGCTCCACCTTAGATCATCAGGCATTAGATTCTCATAAGGAGGGTGCAACCTAGATCCTCCAAATGCACGGTTTACAGTAGGGTTCATGCTCCTATGAAAATCTAATGCTGCCTCTGATATGACAGGAGGTGGAGCTCAGGCTGTGATGCGAACGATGAGGAGCAGCTGTAAATACAAATGAAGATTCGACTGCCGCTCACCTCCTGCTGTGCGCCCGGTTCCTACCAGGCCACTGACTGGTACTGGTTCGCAGCCTGGGGCTTGGGGACTGCAGCATTCAGTACTTGTTCCTTCTCATATATACATTTTTTTCAAAATTTAAATATCATCTTTATGTTGACTCATTTCTTTTGCATCTAATCTAAATATGAGAACTAAGGTCTAGTTTTATCTCTCCCAACTCCATACTAGACATTTCTTATGATATGTGTGTTTGGTGCACAAATTCAGTATAATACTGGAGCTGGACAGTGCTCTTTCATTCCTTTCCCTGCTAGAGGGCAGCCTTTGGCAGCTAACAAAGGGACGTCAGAAGGTTTGCTCCACTGTCTTTTCCATAGAGCCTCTCTGGTTCCTCCAGGGCTGTGAATCTTTCTGCTGCTACTCGTGAGTTATAACCCCCTCAGTAGGTTGTCCCCCTTTCCCTTGAGGAGCTGGGAGGGAATAAGGAAGGGCAGATGCATCTCCTTCCTCTTGCTTCTTGCTTCCTTTATCCTTCCCAAGACAAACACAACAGAGATCCTGCCATGTTCTTAGCTGGAAAGTTAGGACAACTTCAGAAGGAAAATACAATGTAGGAAAGAAAAAAATTCAAATTCTACCTCACCTGTATTTTCCCTTTCACTGTCCAAGAGAAGGCACCTCAAGCCTCGGGCCTTCACGTGGGACTCCCTACGGGTACTCCCTCCATCCCTGACAGTAAGTGCAGTAAGTGCAGTAAGTTAGGTTCCAGTTTCTTAAGTGAGGTCTTTAAATTCAATCTTTCTACCAGTAAGAGCTGCGAGCTTGCTGGTTCCTCTAAGACTTGATCTATGAGAAGTGAGCACATTTCTCAAGGTCATATATTGTTGCCATTATTCATTAATTAGATTGACACAGTCTGAATCTATGCTGAAGATACAGTACCTCTCTCTTAGCAAAGCTCTGATCTTACCTGCATCAGGGAGCATACGATTCTTTCTTACTCTTCTGGGAGAGCCTGTGGCATCATAGAAAATCCTTGTAGTTTTAATAGCTGACTTTCAGTCATAATGGGCGTCAGCCTTGACAAAATTCTTTTGATTCAGTGCCTCTCTAATGGGAGAGGGTGGGGGATTGGGGTGAAGAGACTGGTTTGCTATTCCCTTCCACTATGTCACCATGTCTAAGCCACAACTAAGCTGGGGCTCAGTAGCTCCTACCTGTAACGCCAGCTACTCAGGAGGCTGAGGCAGGAGGATTCCTTGAGCACAGGTATTCGAGGCTATAGTGAGCTATGATTGTGCCACTGCACTCCAGACAGGGTGACAGAGTGAGACCCTGTCTCTAAAAAAACCAAAAAACAAAAAAACCTAAAAAAACCCCAAACAAATAAACAAACAAAAGCCACAACTAATTATCTTCTCCCTCAAAGCACCTCTGCCTCCTAACTTTGCCTTCTCTGTAGGTTTTTCTACTTTCATTCTTTCTGCAAAACCAAACCAAACCCAGAAATCTGAGAAAAACCAAAATAACAACAAAAATCAGTCCTTTTATTAAGATACTTCTCTTATTTATTTATTTTTGAGACAGTCGCGCTCTGTTGCCCTGAGTAGAGTGCAGTGGCGTCATTGTAGCTCACGGCAACCTTGGACTCTTGGGCTCAAGTGATCCTCCTGCCTCAGCCTCCTGAGGCGGCTGGGACTACAGGCATGCGCCACCACGCCCAGCTATGAGATACTTCCCGTATCCATAATTTTCTATTTCCTCAGGTACTCCCTCGTCCACAGCTTCACCACTTCACTCTGGGAAATTGCCTCTAACCCACCTACTCCAAATCAATCTCTCTTTTTCCACCTATCTGCTGTTCCTCACAGCTTGTCTCTGGGCTCAGCCCCAAGCCTGGAGGGGCAGTAAACGAATTCAGAGTTGCTGCTCAAACATTGATTTCCATGGAAACTGAAGGACTACTCCCATTTTCTTACTGCCAGACTGCCCCTTCGCTGTCATCTTCATTGTCCACTCCATCGCACAAGCTGTTTCTTTCGTATCACTTGCATCAGGTCCGTCATCTGTCCAAATCCTTTAGCTGCTCTCAAGTTGCAACTGCATTCAGACTAAACTACTCGACCTGGTTCCTGAGGCCTCTTCTCCATTTGGCCTCATGCCTGTCAAATAGCCTTGCCCTTCCCTCCCTGCCTCCGCCTCCCTCGGCTCCAGTCCCCACACTCACTCGCGTCTCTGCACCTCCTGATGTCCTGAAGCCCTCCTTCCCTCCCGCTCCACCCCAGCTTCTGATGGTATCAAAGGCTCTGAAAGGCTACAGTACTGTTAGCATTCTCCCCACAATCTCACATGTAACATGGTTTGCAGCTCTTTATCATGTGTATTTACTCTGACTAAGTAGTCAAGAAGTCAGAGAAGAAATCAAGGCTTTTATGCACTTTCTATAACGCCACATCTCTGGGGCTGAGCACACTACAGTTTCTCCATTAATACTTGTAGATGAAACTTTGTACTTGCATGAGAGTCACATTTGACCTCTCCTTTATCCATAAGGGCACAGCACATTGTTTATACTTTGATTATACTACTTATCATAGTTTACCTTTTATTAAAGGTGGAGTCCATATTTGTTTCCTTGGCTGCACTGGAAGTTCTTTAAGCATTGGGACTATTTTTTATTCACCTTGGCATTTAGCAGAGTACTGAGGTTAGAAGTATCTAACTATCTTTTCCCCCCAATGTAGTGACCAAGGCTCTTGGCTCCTTAAATGTACATTGAAAAATCACCGAAATGAGGCAAATTGATTAATAGGAGAAAAGGAATACAAATTTTATTTAACATGTATATATGGCGCCCTTCAGAAAGAAGTCTCAAAGATACAGACAAAATGGTCCATTTTAATGCTTAGTTTCAACAAGTATGGACAGCCATGTAGAAATATGACTGGACAAACAGTGTGTGATCTAATGCTAACAGACCAAGTGGGGAAACCCAGCAAGGCCTGTCTGTCCAGATTCTTCTTGGCCTTTCTGAGCATGCATTCCTTCTTCTGGGTATGAGGCAGGACCCTTTCTGGAATGGGTGTTTTATGACCTACAGTCAAACGAAGTAAGTCAAATAATTTCTTTTTTTTTTTTTCCTGAGACAGGGTCTTGCTCTGTCACCCAGTCTGGAGCGCAGTGGCACAATCATAGCTCACTGGGCCTTGAATTCCTGGGCTCAAGCAATCCTCCTGCCTCAACCTCCTGAGTAGCTAGGGCTACAAGCACATGCCACCATGCCTGGCTTATTTTAAAATTTTTTTGTAGAGATGGGGTCTCACTATGTTGCCCAGGCTGGTCTCAAACTCTCGTAGGCTCAAGCAATCCTTCTGTCTTGGCCTCCCAATGTGCTGGGATTATAGGTGCGAGCCACCATGCCTGGAAGATAATTTCTTTGTGGTCAATTTTTACAAAGAATAATTTTAGGCATTTTGGCTGACTTTCAGGGAAAGCGGTTCTGGCTTTTATGATACACCTTGAGGAAGTTTCTATGGCTAGCCTCAGGGAAGAATGGGATTGTGAGGCAGGAGGACAGGAGAAGTTTGGAGAAAAACTTTTGCTTCTGAAGCCTTAATTTTAGGGCATTTTTTTCTGAGCCCCATCACCAGCATGAATACTTTTATATAACTGTGGAAAAATAAGTCGCATGTTATGAAGATAAATCCATTGAGAAGATAGTAGTACATTTTTAAAAATGAGATTACTATAACCAATTAACTATTCCACTCACAACATTTATAATTAAAATCTTTACAAAAAGTTTTATGTACAAAAAGCTAGCATTGTTTCTTTCATCAGGTGGATGTTTTGGATGATCTATTCAAGGAAGTTCACTTAGTTCTACTTAAAGAAGCTCATATCTTTTGTGTCTGACCAGAAACACTGGTGGCATATATTGAGTCTGTATTTCCAGACCAGACCATGCTAATTTGAGCAGATGTAGTGAAGAGTGAGAACTTTGGCCAAATTTTTGTGGGTGGCTTCAGTAGGTCTGTTGGTGATCAATCTTGCTTTCAGGGATGCAGTGAAGCAAGAGGTCAACAATTGTTTTTTGTATTTTCGTTATGAAATTCTTCAAAGCCCTGCACTGGCTCTGGCTCCATGATGGTCTCTTAAAAATAATAATAATAGCTAATGCTTATCTAACATTTATATAGCCCTTACTCTATGCCAGGCCCTGTTCTACATGTTTTACTCACTTAAAATTCCCAACAACCTTAGGAACAAGGCTGGGATTAGCGTGAGGCAACAGAGGCACCTGGGGTACAAAATTTAAGTCACAGATTTGGGGTTGCACAACTGTATTTTTGCACCCTACGTGCTTCTCTTGTCTCACTCTAGTTCTGGCCCTGTTTATGAGGTAGGTACCAGTGTGTACCCATTTATCAGATGAGTAAACTAAAGCACTAAGAGGTTAAATAAGTTGCCTAAAGTAATACGGATAGTAGGCTGGGTGTGGTGGCTTGCATTGTCCGTAATCCTTAGCATTTTGGGAGATTGAGGCTGGAGGATCACTTGAGGCCAGGAGTTCGAGACCAGCCTGAGCAACATAGTGAGACCCTGTCTCTACAAAAAATAGAAAAATTAGCTGGGTATGGTGGCATGTGCCTATAGTCCCAGCTATTCAGGAGGCTAAAACAGGAGGATAGCTTGAGCCCAGGAGTTTGAGGTTGCAGTGAGCTATGATGATGCTACTGCATTCTACCTGGGGTGACAGAGTGAAATCCTGTCTCAAAAAAAAAAAAAAGTCATAAATATAGTAAGTGGCAGAACTGGGATTTGAATCCTTTGAATCCAGTCAGGCCTCAAAATCTGCTCCTAACCAGTCTCCTACAGTATCTTTTTAAGTGCTAAATTAATTTTTAAAATGTTAGGCTAATTTTAACCTAGTAAAATGTTCACATATTGAACACTATTAGATAAAGTGTAAGCTGCAGATCCGTATAGACTGTCTGGAGATATGTGCCTCAGGGGACTTGGAAAGAGGTAAGTGCATCGAGGAACCAGGACATAGCGAGGGGAGACAGGCTGGAACGTGTTTGTAACTAAAAAAACAGGAGCCTAGATTATGTGATTGCACTGTCACCTGCCTGAAGAAACACTCATAAACATGAGAGGAATAGTCTGCTTGGACCCTAACAAAAAAGTTCAGAGATAAAGACTCTCATGTTGAATCAGCATTCTTTGAAAAGAGCAGCTGTAGATACTCACCAGGCTCCAACTGGTCCTGGGTAAATGGGTCTGTTTTGAATGAAATTGATCCTCTCAACCCCCAATTCACGTGTTGAAGCCCTAACTCCCTATGTGACTGCATTTTGCAATAGGCCTTTAAGGAGGTAATTAAGGTTAAATGAGGTCGTATGCTTAGGCCTCTAATCCAATATGACAAATATTACTAGTGTTCTTATGAGAAGAGGAAGAGTTTATATGTGAGTGAGAAATTTCCCCTAATCCCGATCCTTATTATAAGATATTAAAATATCATAAAAGAGGGCTTGGCATGGTGACTAACATTTGTAATTCTAGTACTTTGGGAGGCCAAGGCGGGAGGATAGCTTGAGGCCATGAGTTTGAGACCAGCCTGGGCAACATAGAGACCTATCTCTACAAAAAATAGAAAAATTAGCTGGGCATGGTGGTATGTGCCCTTAGTCCCAACTATTTGGGAGGCTGAGGTGGGAGGATCACTTGAGCCTAGGAGATTGAGGTTGCAGAGAGCTATGATGATGCCACTGCACTCCAGCCTGGGAGACAGAATGAGACTGTGTTTTAAAGAAAAAAAAAAATCAAAAAAGAAAAAGTGCCCCAAAGTTGGTCCGGAATGGAACCATTTTGTGTGATATAATTCTTCTTGGAAGAAATTAGCATTTAATAAAAATTAGCTTAAAACAATTTTCTGATGAACTTTTAAGGCATTAAGACTTGTTCTGTGAAATCAGTTACCCACCTCCTCAACAGCTGCCTTGAGGCAAAAATCTAGTGGCTTTTTACTAGATTTTCTTTTCTTTCTGGGTCTTTTCTGACAGTGATTATCTAATTATTCTCCTTTCCAATAGATAGTCCTTCCACAAGTTACTATTTTAATTGGCTGACCACAAGGGGCAGGAAGAATCTATTTATTGATTGTTCTAGGAGGCTCAGATAGAGCTATTCCCAGCTACTCTGAAAGCAGGTTCTAGAAGGTGCTAGAAGAGCTTCAGCATTATTATTCCACAGTTATTTCACAAGTAGAGCCAAAGAAATCTATTTTCTTTCTGTTGTGTCCAGAAGAAAATTAATAATCACAGTGGCGGTGTATGCTTACGCCTGTTTAGGAGAAAACTATCTGCAATCTGTGCTGTGAAGGAATCAAATAAGAGTCCAAGTGCCCTGGGATAGTGTCTGTCCCAGGCAGGTGACAGAGACTAGAGAGGTCAGATACCATGAGGCTGCCAAGGCATTTGGAGAGCTGTTCTAGAGTGAGTGTGGTTATAGGGTAAACATTCGAAGAACCTAGTTGTGGGGTGGAGGATAGATACTGCATTCAAATGTTCACTCATTTTTTCACTTCTCTGATAATTTTGATTAGCGATTTCAGAACAATGTTACTTAATAGTGGTAATAGTAGACATCTTCTGGCATAAATGGAATGCTTCTTGAATTTCATTATAAGCATAAAGCTGGCTTTTGTTTTGAGATATTTCAATATTTTATAGATGTAAATTTATGCAATATTTATATAGCTATATATCTATATATTTTGTTAAAGTATCAACCTATTTTACTGAGTTCAATAAATTAGGAACAGACGTTGAATTTTAATAGATGCCTTTTCCTCATCTACTGTGATGATCATATTCCTTTTACCTTTGATCCACGAGTATGTTGATTATTTAATACATTTTCTAATATTGAAGAATCTTTGCATTAGTAATAACTGGGTGTCTTTTATATATGTTGTGGATTGTAATTGCTTCTATTGTTTTATTTAAAATGTTTGCTTTGCCATTTGTTAGAATGAACTGTAGATTTTTTTCTTTGTCAGGTTTTCTCTCAATGTTATAGTGGTTTAATACAGATAGTTTGAAAGCTCTCCTTATTTTTCAAGAATGGCTTAAACAGTATTGGAGTTATTAGTTCTTACAAATTTGGTAGGCTGGACATGGTGACTGATGCCTGTATTCTCAGCACTTTGGGAGGCCGAGGAGGAAGGATCTCTTGAGGCCAGAAGTTTGAGACTAGCCTGAGCAACAGAGCGAGACACCATCTCTACAAATAAATTAGCCAAGTGTGGTAGGCTATGCCTGTATTTCAAACTACTTGGAAAGCTGAGGCAGGAGAATCACTTGGACCCAAGAATTCACGGTTACTGCGAGCTATGATAATGCCACTGCATTCTAGCCTGGGCAAGAGTGGGACCCTATCTCTGAAAAAAAAAAAAAAAAGAAAAGCTTAATATAATTTATTTGTGAATTAATTTAAGCCTGCTGTTTTTTGGGGATCGCTTTTTGCTAAATTTCTCAAATTCTTTTTGGTGACTGGCCTTTTAGATTCTTTTTAGCATTCCTGGGATTAGTTTTTATAATTCCATGTTTTTCTAGAAAATCATCTGTTTTACCCAGTTTGAAAATTGAGAAATTTGAGAAGCTCTTATTGGCTGTCTAAGATGGCCTTCAATATTCCCCCTCTACTGTACACATTTTCTCTTAGATATTTAATCAAACACCATCAAAATTCTTTCCAGGTGCTGATGTGAAGGAATTTTGCCCATGTAATTAAGGTTCCATGTGAGTGAATCTTAAAATAGAAAAATGAGCGTCTGTAGCCCTAACGCAGTCAGGGAAACCCTTAGAAAGGATTGGCTTCTTCCTGGAGTGAGAGGTTGGAAGCATGAGAGGATCTCTGGGCAAGGGAGATTCTCTGTTGTCGGCTAAAGAAAAAACAAAAACAAAGCAAATTGTTTTCCTTCCACACTCTCACGCTACACCTGATATCAAATGTGTGAGTCTTTCCACACCTAGAAATTCTGCAGTTCTCTGCAGACACAAAATAGATGTCCTATAATTCAGTTCAGTTCTGACACTATCTCCCTGGACTTAGCACCAGAACCCACAGGTTAAGGGCTCAGCCCCACAATACCATTCCCATTTCCGATGGCAGTTGCAAGTCCCAAGTCACCTGCACTTCTGACCAACTGGCTCTAAAGTGGGGGCTCCCACAACCCTCTGTTCAGGTTTGAGAAGGTGCTGTAATAGCTCACAGGACTCAGGGAAACATTCACTTATGTTTGCTGGCTTATTACAAAGGATATTACAAAGGATGCAGGGAAGTAGCCAGATGAAGAAATATACAGGGTGACGTCTGGAATTGTTCCCAGCACAGGAGCTCTGTCTCCATGGGGTTGGGGCATGCTATTCTCTCAGCACTTGGATGTGTTTGCCAATCTGGAAACTCTCTGAAACTGGTCTTTTAGCAATTTTTGTGGAGGCTTCAATACATAGACATGATTGATTACCAATCTCCAGACTGTTTTCCCTCCCCAAGGATGTGGGGTGGGTGTTGGGGCTGAAAGTTCTAAGCTTCTAACCATGGCTTAGTCTTTCTAGTGACCAGTCCTTGCCCTGAAGCTATCCAGGAGTCCACCGAGAGCCTTCTCATCAGAACAGAAGACACTCCTATCACCCAGGAAATTCCAAGGGATTTAGGAGCTCTGTGTCAGGAACTAGGGGCAGACACCAAGTATGTATTTCTTTTTATGTCACACTGTCTTTGAAGATGGGGGGACGGGCATGTGGCAAGAAATGTGGATGACTTTTAGGAGCTGAGAGTGGCTCTCAGCTGATAGACAGCAGGGGAATAGAGACCAAGTCCTATAATTGCAAGGAACTAAATCCTGCCATGACCATGTGAGCTTGGAAGAGGACCCTGAACTCCAGATAAGAATGCAGCTTAGGAACATCTTGATTTTAGCCTTGTGAGGCCCTGGGCAGTGAGCTAAGTCATGCTGTACTTGGACTGTTGACTTATAAAACTGTGAGCTAATAAATGTATGCTGTTTTAAGATGCTAAGGTTGTGGCAATTTATCATGCAACAATAGAAAACTAACACATTGTCCATTATGTTAGAGTAAATCCAAACTTCTTACACAGTTTCTGAGGCTTTATATGATCTACCCTTGCCTGCCCCTGTAGTGTGATCATGTAGCCTCTCCTCCCTAGAGTACCCTTCAACAACACCAGCTTTCCTTTCAAATA
>CAUYSK010101461.1:0-17947 GCA_963575035.1 Avahi laniger
GAATCTACAACTAAACGACACAGGGAGCACTAAAGGGAGGGAAGGGCACGCCTTTAACCTGTATTTGGGTGAGGCAAAGACATAAAGTGTAACTAGAATGTTTGTACCCTCACAATACCTTGGAATAATAATAATAATAAAAAAAATACTTAACACATAGAAATTGTGAAACCAGCTCTTCAAAGATACATTAATCAGGTGCTTCCACAAAAAGGACTTCTAAGGAAAAATGTCTCTATTTTGTTCCTCATGCTAAAAGAGATGGGATCTTCCATGATCAATCAAAACTAGCTAATCTGCATTTTTCCTTCTCATAATGAAAGAAATATATCTGTGTCTTCATGCTGGTCTTAAAAAGCCAACCAAGATGTCCAATAGATCTAGTCTCTTTGGATCATGAGGCAGTTATCTGTATAAATGTGGAAATCTCTGCTCTTTAACAGCAAGGGATGGAGGGGGTTGTGATAAAGAATTTAGGAGTTTGTCATATACATTCTCATGAACTTACACTCAGAAGGGGACTCATCTCTATCTGATAATTTTTGACTACCTCCTCAAATACAGAGATTAATATTGTTAAAATGTTCATACTACCAAAAGCTATCTATATATATTGAGTACAATATCTATCAAAATCCAAATGGCATTTTTTACAGAAATAGAATAGGCACAATGTTATGTATTAGCTCTCCACAAATTTTTCATTTTGCAGAACTGAATTTTTATAGTACATTGATTAGCAACTCCCCATTTACCCCTTCCCCTGGTCCCTGCAGTCACTATTCTATTCTTTGCTTCTGAGAGCACGACTATTTTAGATATCTTATATAAGTGGAGTCATGTAGCATTTGTCCTCCCGTGACTGGATAAGCAATATATATTTAAATTATTAAACAATACCTCAGTTTATATGTCTGTAGTCTGTTTTTCTAGCTAATATATTAACCATCTACAGCATTTACATTCAATATATGTTTTTCCTTTTTCTTAAAATAATGGACTTAAAAATTCATCTGTTTTTTAAATCATGTTCGTCACTGTAAAAGTCAGAGTACAAACCTCAAGTAGCGAAATGGAAGACATAAAAAGCAAATGAACCTTTAATCACGTCATTTAAAAGATTAGGAAAAGGAACATCACAGTCCTGGTGTGTGAATTTCTTGTTCCCTTTATGAGATTTTCAACCAAATAATCATTAAATGCTCTGTTAAACTGCTCTGGTTTACATCACATGTTCCTAGTTTGTTGGAACGCTTCATCTCCGGATATGTAAGACTACCCACACTGCCACTGTACAACCAAATTGTCAAATAAATTGGTCCCTAACCATCAAGATACCTGAAGGAATCTAAGTCTTAAAGCTTTACTCAGTCATGTGCAGAATAAAGATCACAAAAAAGATCCCAAAGCTTTAATATGTGGCTTTGAAAATAATCTTCTTAAGTATGCGCTTTGTACAAGCATTCCTGTTAGTATGTTCCCATTAATAATCTTTTTCTATTGTGCACTTTCACATTAAAATAAATAGAAGCAACCACCCGAAGGATGGACACATTTGAAACTCAGACTTGGGGGGAGGGGGGGAAAGGCAACATATGTAACCTAAACATCTGTACCCCCATAATATGCTGAAATAAAAATAAATAAATAAATAAAATAAACAGGAGCAAGATTGCCCAAATAATTTTCCAGCCATTAGATATAAATTTATTTCTTTATAAAAGTTAATACTATACTTTTCTTAAGGAAATACTTACACAGCACTGTGACTGTCTTTATCATTTTAATCATATATATTTGCATAGATAACAGTAAAATACTTTTTGGCAAAGTGAAAAGTTATAAGCATAATATATGAAACACAGCATAATACTGCCTCCTTTCTATAAAAATGAATTCTTTCTCTTTTTACTTTAAATGTAAAACATGTTTCTCTTATTCTCTCTTGGTAATATTTTCTTTTATCCTTTTTTTTTTTGATTGACTGATCAAGTAAAATCAGCCAGAAGAATTTAGTGTTTCCTAAAATAAAAGATGGTAATATGATAACTCCTCTTTATATTAACCCAGTGGGTGTTCAAGTTACCTGTACCTGTACCTACTATGAGACACATATTATCAGCTAACTCCTACTAGTCTATAAAGATGTCAGTATGTAGTTACTACCAACATTTCTTAGGTGCAAGGTTGATTCCGATGTTTGAATTTTCTAAAGTAAAGTTTATTTAATTGGACCTATATATGTGCTGTTAACTTTTGGGGTAGAGAAGAGTCATTGATTACATAGTATCAGTATCAGTGTTAGGATTGAAAAACAGAAATTCCTTAGAAATTCTGTCAAGAAAGGATGGAGGACAAGCAAGTAGCTACTTTCAAACTATCAGAAGATCAGAAAGAGCAAAGGTCAAGGAAGGACACCTCTAACTCTTAGATTTAGCATCTCTAGCCTTCCAGATGGCAGCAAATTACTACCAAAGACAAGAGGTACTATCAAGTGTTTTGCACAGAATTATTGGTGGTTTCTTTAACACACTGTACTTGTCTGTCTTCTCTCTACACATTGCTGTGGAAGGAGGAAAAAAATGGCTTTTTTCTTTATCCATCTAAATCTTATGAAAGAAGCTCCCATTGGTAGAATTGAAACCAAACCTACCAGACAAAAGATTCCAGGTCTTCCTGTGGTAACACAATGGAAAGTGTAGAAACGTGTTGGGCTTATTCAGTCTTGCCAACAGACAATCAGGAATACCTTCTCAGAAAACATATATCAAGTTCCTACCACACTGTTAGACACAGGAAAGAATAAATATAATAGTGTAGTGATTGGCAGTACTGATTTTAGGTATGAATCCGCTACTTCCTACGTGTGTGAATTTGGACAGGTTTTATAATCTCTCTAAACTTCATTTCCTCTTCTGTAAGATATGAATAGTATTATCTGCCACTTTGTGTTATTGGAACATTTATAGGCATTTAACACCATGGCTGAGCACAAAGAAAAATATCTAAATATGTTAGAAACATTACTATTGCCTTTGTTTATCATCATCATTATTAGTAACAATGATATTTTTGTCTCAGCAGAACAAAATTGTGTTCCTTCTTCACAATGTCATGTTTTTTCATTATAATTTAGATTACATATTTTTCAACACTTTTTCAATTTATTCATTTGTTTCCTTTTTTAAAAATTCTCAATATTATGGGTATACAAACATTTTGATTACATATGATGCCTTTGCATCACCCAAGACATCCTTTTCAATATATAGAAGAATTTTGCTGCTGTGATTAGTCCTTAGCTCCTTTATGTTCTTAGGCAAAATTTTGCAGCTCAGCTTTGCCACTTTTTTATAGCTGATGCATAACTGCTCTTTTCCCTTTCACCCCAAAAATCTAAGACTTGTGTTCAGTTGCCGTCACTTTTGTTTTCCCATCATCTATTTCACTAGAAATCTCCAATATGGTCTCAATAAATATTTTTTGTACTAAAATTCATTCTTTTTTGTTAAATTCAATGATTTTTTGATTTTTAAATTTTTATCTAATAGTTTATGTCACTGATTTTGTTTCTGTGTGACCTTCATCTTTATTGGACAAATGTTCACTGAACACCAACAATTTTCAGAGCGCAATGTTCTAAGAATATATAATAAGACACTATTGTCTCTACCTTTAAGAAGTTTAGAGTCTAGTGAAGAGATAACTGAACAAAGAACTTTAATATAAAAAGAATATAAGCAAATCTAGGGGAGAGGATAAAAGAAAGAAAGATTATGCTTGTATGGAGTATTAAGGTAGAGCTTTCTCTTATATTACTATTTGGAAAGTGAATTAAATATTGATAGGTTTCAAATGAGGAGAAGGTAGGGGTCCATATCCTCCCTGGGCACTGTAACTTCTGGCCTACCTTTTCTTCCTCCTGAGTGTGAGTTTCCCTAAAATCAACTATTCTCTGTCTCTTCTAAACCTCAGGATTTATCAAAACTTTGTTGATATTCTAAATATAGATCACAAATGTGGCCATGTGTCCCTAACTGTTTTTGAATGTCATCCTAGGGAACTTTCTAATCTTACTTTTGTGTCAAAGTGATTGATGAAAGAAAAAGAAAATGTGCAAAGATTGGCTGTCTGTCCATGTTCCAGTTTTAATTTAAGTATGTGTTTAATGAAGACTATTTTGAACAAAGCTCTTTTATAATCTTTCAATTTCCCCCCAGACCAGGCCTTATTCTTTATTTGTATCTATACCCATCTGTTCTTTACGAGTATTTAGACCCTTGGACTATTGGTTATGATTGACATGTGCTAAGTAAATGAATGTTAAATTGAAGTCCAACATAATAGCATGGACTTTTTACTAAGAAGCAGAAAAATGAACTTAAGGCATCTATTGCTTTAAATTATATGAGAACATATAAGACACTATTGTAATAATCTGAACAATTTCAACATCTGTGATTAATATTTGAATATCTCGGGAAAAAGTTATATATTAATACATCATCTTGTTCCCTAAAAGTAATTGTTTAAGTTTGCTTAAGTTCTCTTGGTCTTCCCCATACATTCGAAAACATGTCTGGAAGTTACTTTTCACCCATTATTAATGCTTTTCGGAGAAACATATTAAGAAAATTTCCTCCTTTTTAGGATCATAGCTTTAACTATCTAGCTTTTCATTTTGAAATAATTTCAAATTTATAAAAAATGTTACAAAGTAGAATAAAAAGCTTCATATATCTTTTATTCATAACCCTTAACATTTATATTTGACAATTCAACATTTTTATATCAATTTACTATATAACTATTAACTATATTAAAGGCTGTATCTGTATCTGTATTAACCTATCTATACACACATGCACATGTACACACAACATAGTATTTTTCTAAAATCTTTAAAAAAAAGTTTCAGGCAGGATGCCTCTTTACTTCTGAGGATGCCTCTGCTAAAATCATCTCCAGTTGAAAATAGCGTTAGTTGAAAAGCACTTAACACTTAACCTACGAGATATCATAGCTTAGCCTAATCTACCTTCCTCAGAACTCTTACATTAGCCTACAGTTGGGCAATAATGCTCTAACACAAATCCTATTTCATAATAAAATGTTGAATATTTCATGTAAGAATATCATACTGTATAACTAGATTGGGAAAAGATCAAAATAGAAAATTCAAAGTGCAGTTTCCATTGAGTGTGTACTTTCACCCCATCATAAAGTTGAAAAATTAAGTTGAATCATTGTAAGTCAGGGACCTTCTGTATTTATATATATATTTAAAAAAAAAACAATGAAAAAGAGGTATTCTCTTACTTACCCATAGTGGAATGACCAAAATCAGAAAATTGATATAATACTATAATCTATTAAAATTCTGGCAATTGTCCCAATAATGTTCTTTTGTCTATTTAGGAATCAACCTAGGGTCATTTTTTTTTATTTGTCATGTCTCTTCAGTGTCCTTTCATCTAAAATATTTCCTCAGTCTTTGTCTACTATGACCCTGAAATTTTTGAAGGATCCAGGCCAGTTGTTTTGTAAAATGTTCTTCAGCTTGGATTTGTGGGATGTTTCTTTGTGATTAATTTCAGGTTTTGCATTTTGGGCAGATATTTGATGGCAGTGTTATGTCTTTCTCCAGCATCAATTTAGAGGATACATGATGTTGATATTTCTCATTTTTTGGTGCTTTTAACTTTGATTACTTAGTTAAAGTGTTTCTACTAGATTTTTCCATTGTAGAGGTACTGTTTCTTTCTGTGCTTGGTAAGTACCTTCACAGAAATACTTTGACACTATATAAATATCTTGCTCCTCATTTTACTTTTAGCCCCTTCTTTGTATTATCCATATATGGCTCTTGATGAAACAATTATTTCTGAGGTGATTTCCTAATACTATCAATCTTACTCCATGTATGTTTTCTCTCCCTTATTTCTATAATGGCTTTTTAAGGTGTCTACTTGACTAGTTTGAATTATATTTTCTGTTTAATTTAATCCATTTCCTATATAATTTTGGTTAAGGTGGACTACAAGAGAGATTCTTTTGGGAGACTAGGAAGGGAGGACAGAAACAGCAGCTATTTTATGGCTCATGAATATTATTTATCTGCTGGTTTAACTGATTGTCATGAGATTGTGGCTGGGCCAACACCTGTTCCGCTTTCTCTTTGTTCCTCCTTCAGCTCCTCTGACTGCTGGTCCAGGGATGCATATCTGCACGTGTGTGCATAAGTGTGTGTGTGTGTAGTTCTGAAATGAAGGATGTAGCTTCTGCAAGATAATTCCCAATTCCAAAATTAGAGACAACAAAGACCTGTAAGGGTTTTAATAAGCTCCAGCTCTTTCTTGTGTGTTTCATCATGTTCTTGCTCTACCTCACTTTATATCGATCTTCTCTGCCCTGTGGACATCAAGCACCAGATCAGATGTGAAGAAAACTGCTCTCAAAATTGAATAAGGTAAAATCAATCTAACAAATCTCTTCTTGTGTATATGAAATGTTTTGATTGAATCCTGATTGATAGTTTCTTTTCCCTCTTCTAAAACAGAGATTTCTTGAAGTCATTTACTCTTGTATTTATTTTTCACCATCTTCATTCATCTGGAAAACTACAATATGCATGCTATTATTAAATAAATAAAATCATTATCCTATATAAGGGAAAAAAGGTTTTAAGCCAATGTTTTAAAAATTATCTATGCCCTCTTTTGATAAAGATAAAAATGTTCTGTCATTTCTATATATTACATTGAAATGTAAAATAATTCAAACTCTAAATGTAATTTCTACATTCTTACCCAATAATCCAAGGACAAATGAATGTGTCTTTTAGAGTCAAATGTTCTCTTTATAATCCCAGAGCTCCTCCATGTGCCAAACTTAGATGCACCTGGTTTCAAATATTCCAAAAATCTTAAGCAATTCTCAAAATTGTCACCCACATCACCCCCTCACCCTTGAAAGCAATGTGGCAAATAAATATTTCAAGAATTGCCATTGAGGTTTTTAATCAGCAGATCATTGTCATATTATTTGAATTAATTATAATGTTATTATGTTTCCTTTGTCCAGATTTCATCTCAATCATTTCTTTATACATCTACTTTGTGGCTAAGCGACGTGTCCCTGTCTTGCTCTCAAAGATTCCACAATTTCACTCTAGGTATGCTGCATTCAAGACAATAGATTAAATTTCTCCCGGAGCTTAAAAGATAGAATAGTTCCAAAGAGGGAATTCAGAATTTATACATTAAAAGAAAAAAAATTTAAATTATATGTAATTAACAAAATTATATCATCAGAAAAAATATTTTAACTATCAG
Source organism: Avahi laniger (assembly GCA_963575035.1). NCBI lineage: Eukaryota > Metazoa > Chordata > Mammalia > Primates > Indriidae > Avahi > Avahi laniger. The sequence goes on from CAUYSK010101461.1 coordinate 7,335, forward strand.
CAATTATTAAAGCAATTAACTTAGAAAACTCTAAACTGGAAAACAATTTTGAAATATTTGATAACAAACATCAAACATACCAGTAATGCTTGCTGAACACTTTTTATACGTGTATATATGTGCATATATACACACACATTATATATGTGTATACATATATGCATTTTATATAAAGAATATATAAATACATATATATTTTTAGATACAGTTGACCCTTGAACAACACAGATTTGAGCTATGTTTGTCTAATGATGCCTGAACTTTTTTTCAACCAAACACAGATTGCAAATACAGAATTTGTGGAAAGCGAAACCCACATATAAAGAGGGCCTACTTTTGCTATAAGCAATTTCTCAGGGCTGACTGCAGAACTTTAGTATGTGCAGATTTTAGTATACATGGGTGTTCTGGAACCATTCCCCTGCCTATACCCATACCGAGGAATGACCATATATCCACATCCTAATTCCTAGAACCTATCAACTTGTTACATGATCATGGAAAATTAACATTGCAGGTAGAAATAAATTTGCTAATCAACTGATCTTATAATTGGAAGATAATCCTAGACTATCTAAGAGGGTCCAATATAATTCCAAGTTTCCTTAAAAGTAGAAATTGGCAGAAGAATTTAGAGTTTAACGGTGATGTGAGGAAGAAAGAATGGTGGTAGAGATATAATGTTGCTAGCTTTGAAGATGGGGAAGAGAAGCCAGGGCAAAGAATATGTCTAGCCTCTAGAAGCAGGAAAAGGCAAGAAAATGAATTTTCCCAAGAACCTCCAGAAAAGAATACAACTCTGCCAACATCTTCCTTTTCGCCAGATGAGTTGTGCATCTGATGTCTTACTCACACAACTATAAAACAATAAATCTAAGTTGGTTTAAACCACCAAGTTTGTGGTAATTTCATAAGACATATGTACACTTTTTAAAAACATTTTTTGAAAGTATACTTTCATAAAAATTTCATAGAATACACAAACATTACATCACTTTTATTTCCTTCTTGGTGAAATCTATGCTTTTTACACATACTATGTGACAGGACTATCATGGGTTAGGTAAGTACAGCCCAGGAATTCAAGTACCTGGCTAAATGCTACTTTTTCAATAATGAAGCTGTTATAAACATATTTTCTCTAATATTTTCCATCATATTTTAATTTAATTTAGATATGTGCTGTTTTCTAAGATATTTAAATTATAAAATAAGCAAAATGCATAGTTTTTTTGTGAAAAATATCTGTTATCAAATTTCAAATTGTAACTCTTATCTAGTACATTTTAGAGATTTACTTTAAAATTAACAATAAAAATTTATTACATGAAAAATAACCAATTAGTTAATTTACTAATTCCATAAATACATACTCATTTCTGTTATATAGTTAGTTGGCACTATGCTAAATTCTGGAAATTTAAAAGCTAATGCATCCTTAAAGTACTCAAAATTTAGTAAAATTGGCTACGTTTATAACATTGATCAAAATCATGGACACAAAAAACACAGTAGTGAAACAGAGGAGAAAGTGACCAATTTAGTGGAGGCTTGAAAGTCAGGCAGGACTTCTCCAAGGACACCAAGAGAATAAATGCTTTTACACTTTATTCATTAATTCAAGAAATATTTTGTAAGCAACTCACATGTAATGGTGTTCTTCTAAGAGTAGAATTAAGTCATCAACAAAACACACAAACATCCCGGTCCTCAAAGAGTTCACAGCCTACTGGGCATTTAAAGCTGAGGAAACAAAAACATTCTAATAAAATGAAGAACTGAAGACTGTGGTAATGAATCTTAAAAGCAGTCAATTCCATCAGGTCTGATGACTGTACATAGAATGACAAATTTAAATACACACAACAAAAATAAATATAAGTAGAGCAGTTAGTTACTTATAATGAAATAATTTAATAAAAAGAATCTGCACCTAAAACTCTATCTTTAAAGAAACTAAATACAGTATATGAGCATGCAATTGGTGGGGGAAGGATTTAAATCAGGCTCTGCTCTTTAGCGTAACATGATTATCCCCAAAGAATTATTTTATTTTATTTTATTTTATTTTATTTTATTAATTAATTAATTAATTTTTTTGAGACAGAGTCTCACTGTGTTGCTCGGGCTAGAGTGCCGTGGCGTCATCCTAGCTCACAGCAACCTCAAACTCCTGGGCTCAAGCGATCCTCCTGCCGCAGCCTCCCGAGTAGCTGGGACTACAGGCATGCGCCACCATGCCCAGCTAATTTTTTCTATATATTTTTAGTTGTCCAATTAATTTCTTTCTAATTTGAGTAGAGACGGGGTCTCGCTCTTGCTCAGGCTGGTTTCAAACTCCTGAGCTCAAACAATCCACCCGCTCAGCCTCCCAGAGAGCTAGGATTACAGGCGTGAGCCACTGCGCCCAGCCTCAAAGAATAATTTTATACTTATAATTATTTTTTATTCATTTGTTAAGTAATTTCTTTCTTTATTTATAGTATATAAGAGTTATACTTTTAAAGGATAGCATCTCCTTTTTATTACCCCCAATAAAATTTGGTTTTTTTTTTTTGTTTTTTCGTTTTTTTATTTCAGCATAATATGAGGGTATAGATGTTTAGGTTACGTGTGTTGCCCTTGCCCCCCCGCCCTCAGTCCAAGTTTCAAATATGTCCATCCTATTGTGTGGTGCGCATTGCACTCTTTGTGTATGCATATACCCGTCCCCTCCTCCCTCCTCCCCCCACCGCCCAACATCCAATAGATGTTATTCTTATATATGCACTTATGTGTTGATCTGTTACTACCAATTTGATGGTGAGTACATGTGGTGCTTGTTTTTCCATTCTTGGGATACCTCGCTTAGTAGAATGTGTTCCAGCCCTTTCCAGGAGTATATAAGAGGTGCTATATCACCCAAGTGTCCAAATAAAAATTTTGACTGAGAATAAAATTCTTTGGTAATATAGGATAATATTCTTATTTTTAGAGTTATCTGCAGATACAGTTAGAGATAAATGTTATGATATCTTCAACTAACTCCCTTTTTTTCAGCACATACACACACACATAGAAGAAAATAGAAATAAGGAAGGAAGGAGAGAGAGAGAGAGTGTACTCACACAAGTGAAGTGCAGGTGATTGATAAAACTTTATAAAAATATATGGATAATATTATACTATTTTTATAATATTTTAGTCCAATTGAAATATTTCAAAATAAATGTGTGTGTCTAAATGTAAATACAAGCATAAATATCAGGCAATAATTGGTTTTGGAAAGAAAATTTTATCGAAATTGAACGTACACTCAAGTCTCCTAAGTACAAGGAAGCATATTGCATTCACCCAGAATTCAGGGATGGGGACTTGCCAGACAGATGCAACCCAAGCAGAAAAAGACAAAGGCTCAGAAAGGGAAAGAAGGTATATGGTGTTAAAACTGTAGACTAAGAAATCTAAGTCAAATAGAAAGGTGAATCAAAGAGAGGGCTAATGGATTGGGAGTTCGTTAAAACTGGGTCTTTTAGTGATGGTCAAAGAAATTATATGAAAATAAATGTATAAGCAATCAAAAAGAACAAGAGATTTTATCAGAGAGATCCCCAAATCATGCATGTTTAATATTACTCTGAAAAATCTCTGAACAGTCATTTAAAAATACCAACCTCTGTACTCACAAGAATAAAGTAATATTAAAACCTATAACCAATCATAGTCTGTTAGACAGAATGGCAGGTAGAGTCCTAAGCTTTATCCACAGTTTCTTTTTGTTAGGTACCATTGCTTACAATAATTATTTTCTAGTCATGGTTTTGGAGAAACTTTGGAACCATTCTCTTTCTGAAACAGTGTGTTCTTAGAATGATATCTAATATCTTTAATATTTCAGTATTAAATGTCCTTGATAGATATTTCCTTCCCTAAAAAGAGAAATAAAAATTCTGTAGCTTCTAAAACAGTTATCTTTTATCAAATATGGCCTAAAAGGCCAGTTGAAAGATTAATTATATGATATATTTAGTCAATTGTCTACATAGCATTAATATTAATGACATGACGTATGAAAGATTCATGAAAAATGAAAGATATTTATAGTTCAACATTTTGATTTTTTACTTTATACTTATTAGCATATGAAATACAAGAAGTAATAGAAATTGATTATATTAAAGCTAAGTCATGTAAAAGATATTTTGATGTTTGAATGTCCAAATGAATGCATGCCGTCATTGTTTATATTCCCATTATTCAGTACCACTCTATGTACCTGGAATTGTTATGGAGCACATTAATTTAATATTGCGTTTTCACTGGAATTCAGTTTAGTCACATCAAAAGTCACAACATAGATCAGTTGTTCTCAAGGCTATATATAGAAATGAGAGGATAAAATAATCCTTACTATTCAGATATACAAAATAAATAAGATATGCAATAAGAGAGACAAATTCAAGTTATTACTAACATTGAATGAGAGCAATAAAGATTGAATTCAAACTTTATATTGGTATTTTGTGTCCTACATTTAAAAGAATAAATGTAAGAGACAAGAATACTGGAACACAAATACTTTGAATTTGAATATGGAATTATGTATATCTGTGTATACCTTTTTCCTCATGAAAAGGTCTATAGAATTTATCCTATTCATAAAAGGTTCCTAGGGCCCCAAGTTTTAAGTTTTCAGCATTTCCAGTGAGTATACGCTTGCTCGATCCTTTTATTAATTTCACAAGGAGAAATTTTGCTCATTTGCTTATGGCAGAATAATTCCAAAACTAAATTGTAAATAAATTTTAAACTTATTTAAAGTTCATTTATTTCATTGTCACTAAATCTCGTTATCCACAAGCTGGCCAGAGAATATAGGTTGACCTGCTTTTCATTTATGTCCAGCTTGTATTTCTTTGATTACAGTTTGCAAAGTCACTTTTGATATATCTAAGTTGTTGGAATAAGAACTTCTGAAGAAAATAACAGACTGCTGCCTGCATAAATAATTTAAGCAGCAGTGAAGAAATCTACTAGAAAATCTTATATTTCCAACATTCTGTCTCACACACACCCACACATTCTTTTCCTTTATTTTTAATATCATGCAATTATAATTGAAATTTTTAAGTTAATCTTATAACTTGGTGATTTTAGTTATAGTTGCATAGGTCAAATTTCAGTTGTTCATGTATCAGCACTGACCAATCAGTGCAAATATCTAACTGATTAGAATGAGTTTTGGTCATTACTCTTTCCCAGGACTTCCCAACTTAATACATGAGAGTCAGTGCAACGTAACACTTAAAAGTCTCAAATTAGTAAATTTCACACAAAATATTCTAAGTGACTATGTTGTCAAAGTGATTACTGAAAAGAATTGCATTTGGTGTTAGTAAGAGGCTAAAGTACCAAGCAGATGAGTGAAATTTCAGCTCTTCAATTTATGTTCACGTATTACTAATTTTCTCTTTTTGTGGTCCAAAATGTTCTTGACATTATCCTTCAAATTACAGCTCTTAGTCACTTCACAAATTGCAGTTCTATTCATGTGGATGTACCACTATTTTATGTTACTCTTTCTGTGGTATCCTGAAGATATTTTCAAGTCCAGGCAGATTAATGAGGATATAGGACAAAATAAGCCATAAAGTATCCTCGGAGGATCTTTGATACTAAGAAAAGAAGAGAAACTTGGAAAAGTGCTGTATGAGAAGCTGGGAGGATCAGGTCACAGTTACCTCACTAGTAGAATTACATGACTTTATTTAAATAGAATGAAGCAGAACTCTTAAAAATGGAGATACGATTAGAGACCAGCTGCTAGTATTCTTTTTATATTTTTTAAAGTTACTCATGAGAATAGACTATAGAATTGAAACATGTATTTTTATATTTAAATCTAAGTGCATTATGTTTACTGCAAGTTCACATTCATATGAAAAATGGTAATTTGCTAAAAATTGCAGCAACCATAAATTATGTAATAAGAGTATTTTAGATATATTAATTTTTTTAATTACTTTGTTTTTCTTTTATTTACTTCACCTTGCATCTTTTTGTGTTCATTCCAGTTTATTAAGCATATTTCACTACTCAGTAAACATAATGCTCTCAAAGGAAAAAAATCAAATTTAATCATAGTGCTGTAAAGAAAGAAAATGAACTGTTTATTTTGGAATTTACATATATTCTCTGTAAATAATTCACTATTTCTTTGTCATATTCAGCATTCTTCTACTTTATTTTTCCTAGTATTAACTTTTGTTTTATTTAGATTCAATTCATATACCATAAAATCCACCCTTTTATAGTGTGCAATTCATTGGTTATTAGTATATTTACAAAGCTGTGAACCGTCACTACCTAATTTCAGAACATTTTTATTCCCCCAAAAGCACTTCCATGTCCCTTAGCAACCTCCCTCTCCCAGCCACTGGTAACAGCAAATCTGTTTTCTCTCTGTCTGGATTTGTCCATTCTGGACATTTCATATAAGTGGAATCGTAAAACAGCCAGCCTCTTGTACTTTGCTTCTTTTATTTAGCATAATATTTTGATAGTTCATCCAGGTTGTAGCATGTATTAGTACTTCAATTCTTTTTATCCTTGAATAATATTTCATTGTCTGGATACATTACATTTTGTTTATCCAGTCTTCAGCTGATACACACTGGTGTGTGTTATTTCCATTTTTTAGCTATTGTAAATAATGGTGCTGTGAACATTCATGTTCAAGGTTTTTGTGTGAACATAAGTTTTAGTGCCCATGTGTATACACCTCATATTGAAATTGCGGGGCCATGTAGTGTCTTCATATTTAACTTTCTGAGGAACTGCCAAATTGTTTTCCAAAGTGTCTACATCATTCTACATTCCCATTAGAAATGCATGAGGTTACCAGTTCTCCATATTCTCAATGACACTCATTAATTCTGTCTAGTATTAGTTTTTTACAAACTGAATTTTAATCCATTTTTCTTTATTTAAATTTTATTTCTATTTCTCTTTCGGTTACTATAATTCAAATACTTTTTCTCTTCCTCTACCTTCTCCTTCTCCTCTTCCTCTTCCTCTTTCTCTTCATTTCCTCTTCCTCCTTCTGCTTTAACTAGTTTTTATACTTCACAATAGACTAAGCAAGTTCATAATTACTTTGGACTATGTTTTCTTATTTAATATTCATAACCAACTATTCATAACTGGCTGAGGAGGATTCCTCAGCTCTGATGGGGACTAGCTATTAGCCTAAGAAGCAGAATGGAAAAGAGATTTTAGTCCATGTAATAATATAAATGTAGTGTACCTGAAGCAAATGAGCTGTAGGGCCATAAATAGTAGTATATGCCTCTTAAGTATGTTTTCGCATTGTAGATATCAATCAAAATATTTTTAAATTACTTCTCTTTCAGAGAAGATAATGATTATATTTATTGAGAACTTTCTATACTTTTAAACTTTATGTTTCTCATAAAGTATATATTTAATCTTTTTGGGCAAGTTTATTATAATGTATTACATATGCAAAAACTGAGGTATAAAGAGATTACATGACTTGCCCAAATCTCATAGTTAAAAAGTCACCAAGATGGGACTAAATACCAGGTCTCCCTGACTATGAAGCCTGTAATTTTAACAGCTAATAAATATTAGTTCTCAAAGTTAGCATATAAGATCCTCACTTCACAATCAATTTTTAAGTGGCATGAGAGAAAAAAACATTAAGGAACTCAAATGTCTGATTTATTAATTTACTGCAAAGTTTGACTTTCTCCCAACTTATTATATTTTTTAAGAAATACTATGTAAGAAATCTAAGAAATTTGTTAAAACATTTAAGAAATGACTGATAAGTTTGAAGGGAAGGCAGTCTCTAGTTTTCTTTGGTTCCTATTGCCTAAATTATTATCATACCAAATCCTTCAGTAATTTAATAACCCATATATACATGAGAATTAGACTTCTTTTGTTCTTATAATCTGCTAAACAAATCAGAAGTGATGTAAAATTCAACCTAGGGATTTTGTGGGAAATTTTCCTCTAATAAGTTGTACCTCTTCTAAAGTAACTATTAATATTATCTCTCATTAGAAACTAGTCATTTTAATATTTAAAAATTGAGAGAAATGTTACTTTAGGTTATGCACTCTTTAGCAGCATCATGGAGGCTTAAAATAAATTATATTCATCCATATAATTTAACCCAACCATTAATAGATTGCTAGAAGTGATCACATCTGCTTAGTTCAAATTTGAAAAACTATGAGAAAAAAGAGATGATTAGAGTTGGTGCTCTAATTACCTGAGGTGCAATAAGGCAAAATCTTTATCTCTTTTACTATTCAATTAGAATCATCTTGGGGGTTAACCAGCATAGAAAATAGTGAACATCATAAGTATGAATGTTTTCAAATGTTATTTTGGGAAGAAAAATAACTATATTCCACGGGATCATATTAGCCATTATTTGTCAGGGAAATATTAATAAAACAGCACAATCTTGAATGTTCTGAATGCTGATATTATTTTCATTGTGTCTACTTTAATAGACAAAGGACACCAATGAGTGGTCAGAAAAAAAAATCTATCCTTAAAAAATTAAAGGATCTTAGAAAAATACCATCTTACATTTGCCAAAATTCATTGTTTTGATGTGTTTATTATCCACAATTAGAAGAAAATGAGGAAAATGAGCTGCATACAGGTTGTTTTTCAAACTGAATGGTCTGGCAAACTTAGAAAACATAATCTATAAGTAGTTTATTTTGTGGAGTAGCCATGAAAATGGATTTGGTGCTTTGAAAAACTAGTCTTTCATGTCAAATTACTGAATTTATTCAACTTCAAATGGTCATTATTTTTTTAAAAAACCTAACAGTGTTTTCAATTGTGAAATTTTACAATCAGTAAAATCCATCCACATCCAACTCCTCAAAATGTGGAAACAAATATGTTTGCCAATCAGATGTTTGCCATCTAAGGATGTTAATACAGTGACAGTTGCTAAAAGAAAATAAGACAAATGACATAAAAACATTTCATAGAATAAGGAGAGTTCAACCCAAACAATTTAATTGGCAACCTCACTCAGATATATTCACTTCTGAGCAGTAGAAACATCACATCTTGTGGTCTCTTTGCAGAATGGCATTTAGAATCTCTCTTTTCCTGTGCCCTAAATCGATAGGAGATTTTTTTATTTTACAGAATTATATCACATTGGATTGTTCATCTGCTGTTCATCATTGAAAGTGATGTTCTAAATAAAATCTTTCATTTTGGAATGGTTAAGTTTTCTCCCTATTAGTAAAGTTCTCAAAGGTAGCATAAAAATCATGCCAGATCCTACCATGTGTGTAATGTTTGCACATAAACTTTTGGTTTACTTTTCATTTTAATCTGCATGGACCTGGTAAGAATCTGGTATTTTGCTATATATATTTTTATGTTCATATTTTGCTTTACTTAGAAATTTATCAATCTAATAAACATTGTCCAAAACTAATATAATTAAATATAAATGATCATTTACTATCTCAGTCACAGGAGAAAATAAATTTCTTTTTTTATTTCAGCATATTATGGGGGTACAGATATTTAGGTTATGTATGTTGCCCCTCCCCCCCAAGTCAGAGCTTCAAGAGTGTCCATCCCCCGGATGGTGCGCATCGCACTCGTTATGTATGCATATACCATCCCCTCCTACGCACTCCCACCTGCCCGACACCCAATAAATGCTATTCTTATATGTGTACTTATGTGTTGATCAGTGAAACCAATTTACTGGTGAGTACATGTGATGCCTATTTTTCCATTCTTGGGATACTTCACTTAGTAGAATGTGTTCCAGCTCTATCCAGGAGAATACAAGAGGTGCTATATCACCATTGTTTCTTAGAGTCAAATAGTACTTCATGGTATACATACACCACATTTTATTAATCCACTCATGTATTGATGGGCACTTGAGGTGTTTCCACATCTTTGCAATTGTGAATTGTGCTGCTATAAACATTCGGGTGCAGGTGTCTTTTTTACAGTGTGTCTTTTGTTCTTTTGTGTAGATCCCCAGTAATGGGAAAATAAATAAATGGGACCTGATGAAATTAAAAAGCTTGTGCATAGCCAAAAAAGAGAAAACAGACAACCTACAGAAAGGGAGAAAATTTTTGCATGCTACAAATCTGACAAAGGGCTGATAACCAGAATCTATTTAGAACTCAGGAAAATCAGCAAGAAAAAGTCAAACAACCCTATCAAAAAGTGGGCAAAGGAGATGAACAGAAACTTTTCAAAAGAAGACAGAATAATGGCCAAAAAACATCTGAAAAAATGCTCAACATTTCTAATCATCAGGGAAATGCAAATCAAAACCACAGTGAGATATCACTTGTCTCCAGTGAGACTGGCCTTCATCAAAAAGTCCCAAAACAACAAATGTTGGCGTGGATGTGGAGAAATAGGAACACTCATGCACTGCTGCTGGGACTGCAAACTAGTGCAACCTCTGTGGAAAGCAATATGGAGATACCTTAAAGAGATACAAGTAGAAAACAAATTTCTTGAACATGCTTTATATATGCCAAAGTAAAATAAAAGTCTAACCCATGAAAAATATAGATCACATAGAAGAA
>CAUYSK010101463.1:0-46384 GCA_963575035.1 Avahi laniger
ACCTAACCCAAACTCAATCATATTTTTCCAGACTATTTACTGAAGCGAGGAAATGCTTACGCTTCGTTATGGTCATGACTTTAAGAAAACTGTCTGCAAAGAAGGAGGTTCGCCATGACCCCATCCCAGTTTTCACAAGAAAGGCTGACCTGGGTATTTAGGCCTTCTCAAAATTCGTGTCTAGCACCATACTTGACAGTCTCATGAAACTGTTTAAGGAATCCAGCATATTCATATACACTGACTGGGTAATTGTTCTACCTACATGGTTGAGTAAAAAAAGAAAAAAAAAAGACAAAACTGAAGCAGCAAGGAAACTGAAGGAGATGATGTGGAGCAGGATTTATAGGTAGTCCACTCTCCACCTGCTGCCAAACACAAATTCTGTATCCATGAATACATCCTTTAGGAACGAAGGGGAAGCAAAGACATTCTCAGATGAAGGAAGTTTAAGAAAATTTGTCAACAACAGACCCAGCCTCAAAGAATGGTAGAAGTAAGTTCCCTAAACAAATATAACAGAATGACGATGGCACTTCAAGAAGCAAAAAGAACAACTGGAATGAGTAAAAACAGATGTAAATATAATAAACTATTCTCCTCGTGAGTTTTTAAAATGATGTTTGATGGTTGAAGCAAAAACTCTAATGTCATCTGATGTGGTGCTCAATATATGCAGAGGAAATACTTAAAAAAATTATATTTGAAAGTGAGGAGGATTAATAGACCTAAATGAAAGTAAGATCTATACACGTTACTGAAAGTGGTTTAAAATGTCAATGCCAGTAGACTGTGAAAAGTTGATATGTATATTGTAATATCTAAAGTGACCACTAAAGTAACTATACAAAGACATATATTAAAAAAAAAAACACAGTCCAGGCACAGTGGCTCATGCCTCTAACCTCAGTACTTTTGAAACTGAGATGGGAGGATTGCTTGAGGTCAAGAGTTCAAGATCAGCCGGGGCAACATAGTGAGATTCAATCTGTTAAAAAAAGAAAAAAGAAAAAATTATCCAGGTGTGGTGTCACACACACACCTGTAGTCCCAGCTACTCAGGAGTCCCAGCTACTCAGGCAAGTAGATTGCTTGAAGCCCAGGAATTTGAGGTTACAGTGAGCTATGATAGTGCCACAGCACTCCAGCCTGGGTGACAGAGCGAGACCCTGTCTCTAAAGCAAACAAACAAACAAAACTATAGATAAGTCCAAATGAAATTCTAAAGAATGTTCAAGTAATCCACAGGAAAACAAGATACAGAAACAGAGGAACAAGAAACATAATTAATAAAAAGAAAGCATATAATAAAATGAAACATATAACAAAATGTCACACTCAGGTCCCAGTATATCAATAATTACTTTAAATGTAAGTGGCCTAAATATATCAATTAAAAGACAGAGACTGGCAGAGTGAATCAAAAAAACCCAAACCCATGACCCCACTATATCCTGTCTATAAGAAACTCCCTTCAAATTTTCTTAATTTTAAAGATTTACTCATTCTTATGCATGATTTTATGCTTCTTATAAACAAAGCATTTTTCCTTCAAAACTATACATAATTATATAATGAAAACCAATTTTAGAAACTGAACTTGGAAGCACCAAATCCTTGCATTGGAAAGAATCTTTAAGGTCATCTATTTTAATGTCCCCCCCCTCATGGAAATCCTATTTTAACAATATCCCTGACCAATGACCAATTTCCAGCTGGTGCTAGAACTGTTAAGTGAGAGGAAATTCATCACTTTTCAAGATACCCCATTCCCTACGTTGAACAAAGAAAGTTTCAATCCATTGGTCTAAATTCTAAATTTTGGAAAATGCAATAGTAGGTTAATCCTTCTTGGGCATGGTAGATTTTCACATAGTTGAAGTAACACTCATGTCTCCTTACAAAATATTTGTTCTCTAAACAACAGACTTCTTTCAAGTGTTCTTCATGAAATCAGTTCCTTTATTATCTGCATTACCTTCCTCTGGAAACACTCCACTTTATCAATGTTCTCTTAAAATGAGGCATCTACAATGGAGCACTATACCACATATGTGAGGTACCAGTTTTATTTTTTTTCCACCCAGATGTTTGGCTTCAGAAATAATCATATTAGGAAACGCTTATGAACAAATTAATGTTTCTTTTTTAAAAATAATAGTTTTATTAAGATATAATTTGCATATCATAAAATTTATCCTTTTGAAATGTGCAGTTCAGTAGTTTTTAGTATGTCTACAAGGATGTGCAACCATCACCACTATCTAATTTTAGAACATTTTTCTCACAACTAAAAGAAACCCTGTACTCCTTCACAGTGAAACCCCATTCTTGCCTCCTCCTAGTCTCCGGCAACCACTAATGTACTTTCTATCTCATGGACTTTCCTATGCTGGACACTTTATATAAATGGAGCATACAATATGTGGTATTTTGTGACTGGTTTCTTTCACTTAGCATAAAGTTTTCAAGGTTCATCATGTAGCATGTATCAGTATTTCGTTTTGTATGGCTGAATAATATTCCATTGTATGGACTGAACAAATTTTGTTTATCCTTTTAATAATTGATGGACATTTGGGTTGTTTCCACTTTTTTGGCTATTATGAATAATACTGCTATAAATGTTTATGCACAAATTTTTGTGTGTACATATTTTTTCATTTCTCTTGGATATGTACCTAGCAATGGAATTGCTGTACCATATGGTACTCAATGTTTAACTTTCTAAGGAACAGCCAGAGGATTTGCCAAAGTGGCTGCACCACTTCACAATCCCACCAGCAATACATGGGTGTTTTAGTTTCTCCATGTCCTTGCCAACACATTTTATTGCCTGTCTTTTTGATTATAATATCCTGGTGAATGTGAAGTAGAATCTCCTTGTGATTTTTGATTTTTATGTCTTGCATGACTAATGATGTTGAGTACGTTGTCATGTGCTTTCTGGCTATCTTTGGAGAAACGTCTATTCAGATACTTTGCTAATTTTTAAAAAACTTACATAAAATAAACATAAAATTTACCATTTTAACCATTTAAAAGTGTACACTTCAGTGTCATTAAGTACATTCGCAGTGATGTGCAACCATCACCACTATCTGGTTCCAGAACTTTTTCATCACCCCAAGTGGAAACCCCATACCCACTAAGCAGTTACAACCCATCCTCCTCCCCACTCCCACCCTATGGCAACCACTAATCTGCTTTCTATTTCTATAAATTTGCCTATTTTGGATATTTCATATAAATGGAATCATATAATACATGGTCTTTGTGATTGGCTTATTTCACTTATTATAATGTTTTTAAAGTTCATTCCTGTTGTAGCATGTATCAGTGCTTCATTTTTTATGGCTGAATAATATTCCATTGTATGGTTCTATCGTATTTTGTTTATCCATTAATCTGTTTAAACCCATTTGTGTTGTTTTCACCTTTCCACTATTGTGAATGATGGTGCTATACACATTGCATGCAAGTATTTGTTCAAATGCCTATTTTCAATTATTTTGGGTGTACTACCTCAGAGAGAAATTGCTGGATCATATGGTAATTCTGCACTTAACATTTTGAGAAACAGTGGGTGAACACTGCCCCTACCCCCTCCCCTTAGCCTCCGGAAGATCTCACGCAGTAAGGGATTTCCCCTTATATGCCAGTCACCCAAATAAAACTTGTATGATACTTCCACCTCATGGTCATATATTTTTCTTTGATCAGCCCTGAAATCTCGCAAACTAGCTACACTGTTTCAGAACAGATTTGTTTCAGGGAGACTTTAGCAAAATAGGATCCCTGGCTGGAGTAACTGCACCCCAACATGGCCCTGCCCACCCCCCCTGAAAAAATTGGCTTGACTCCCCTCTGCCCTGACACTTTCATAGCACTCCATGGCATCAGGCAAACCGGCATTGCAGCTAGAGAGAGGAAAATGTTCTTGCTTTAAAAGCAACTGGATATTGGCTCTTCATAAATCAGCATTTTGCACATCAGCTTGAACTCCTAGAAGCTGTGCTGGGGACACCCACCACTCAGGCTCTGCCTGCCTCAGTACCCCTCCTGCAATCTGTGTAGGGGGGCACTCAGTGTTCTCAACAAGGCTGCACTTTGCAGGTGGCTGTTAGAATGCAACAGCCAGTACGATTTCTTCTGTCCAGCTGCAGCAAATGGAGCCCTGGACCCTTCTCGCTTTCCGGTTGCCACTGAGATTTAGAGGGAACATCGCCTCCTGCCTCTTTCCTCACTTTCCCTTCTCTCAGTTTACAGTTTCCTTTCTCAAATGCTGGAATTCTGGTAAAATCTGTTAAACTTTCATTTCCTTTCCAACACTAATGACTTTTTTTTTCCATCCCAAGAGTAACTTGGATGCCAGTAGGCGGTCACTGCCATCCATTGAGAGTATTGTGTAAGTCATTCCATGTGTCTTTATCTAATATTTTGTTAGAGGTGAGAGAATGGCCCTCTTCTTTTTAGAATTTTGAAAAACATTTTTGTAAATGTGTCAGTTAATTGTTACTCACCAGCTGTTAAAACTCCAAATTCTATAGGGTTTTCAGACTCAATTTCCTGTTTGTAGCCAACTCTAATAGTCGACTTGTCTGTGGGAGGAATTCAGAATTGGGCCCCAAAATTGCAGTAGCCTCATTTATCTTTTCCAGGTATCATGCTGACTGGCATACACAGGAAGCATGTGGTGATGGTGTCAGGTTTCTACCAAGTCATAAAATATTTCCATTTAAATGATTTGATCATCATACTCATGTTGCATCCTAGTCTTTTAGCATCTTTAAATTTCAGCAGCCATCCTGAAGGGTAATCATCATCTAAAAGCTAGTAGTTTGAAGTGGACTAAAGGGTTGTAACTGGTCCTGTAAGGCTGGTGGCGGGCACCCCTCCCCTCCCTAGAGAAAAGGAGGAGCCCATGAGTCCCGCCCTAGACTGTAACAAAGAACCCTCTACTTTGCGCGCCAAAACTTCGCGCCAAAGAGAAACCCCCATCCCCCCAACTCTAAAACCTTTATAAGTTCGCTCAAAACTTCCAGGTGGCGCGACTTCTCCGGCCCCTCTCTCTCGGGACCGTGAACTTCGCCCAGGAGCGCTCTTTTTCCTCTTCCCCCAATAAAGCCTCGTCGTTTGCCCTTTTCCCTCTGCTCATCTCTCTTTCCCTGGCGCCGACCATCCAAAAACCTTACAGGTCCCTGTTGCCTGGACTTGCAGCAGAGGGGGCTTGTAAGGAGTTGGAAAATGGGGCTCTGGGACAGGTTAGGTGGGGTCTATGAACCCAGTTAGTCTGAATTCACAATGAGCATTATTATTTAACTGATAAGTGCCATTCACATGTGGGATCCTTAGCCAAGAAGAAGGATTTTTGAATAAAGGAAAAGATTGTTACAATTACATAGAAATGAGAAATATTCTTTTGTCAAAAAATAGCCAAAATCAAAAGGCATACATCAAACTAGTGAAAATATTCACAACAAATATAACATGGCTGATAACTTTCCTCTATAAACAACCCTTATGGATTGATTAGATAAACAAAGAGCAACTAATCTACACTAGAGTCACCAATATCACAAAAACCCCAACTTATTGGGTGAGTTCACCTACAAATTGTCACCATAGCCTGAGCCCTGGGGACAAGTCAGAAAACCAGGAAGGGTGGAGTTGGGACTGGATCTCAAGTCTTCTGAGCAATACTGCTTCTGTTTATAGTCACTTGTAACATTATCATGAGTAAGGACAAATACTGTTTAGAAAGAGGCAAATAGGAAAGTAAAATATTCTGATTTGGTCTGACTCACCTTAAAATCAGATTCTCTTCCTTGGTCTCCTGGAATAGCCCAGGTCCTTGCCTCTCTCTCATTCAATTATTCTTCAAATATTATTTGAGCACAGACTATCTGCCAGGTGTTGTTCCAGGTGCTGGAGGCATAGTAGAGATCAGCAACAACAATGAAAAAAAAAACCCTTGCCCTCAAACAGCTAATGGGAAGAAAAACAGCCAATGGAAAAGCTAGAGGAAGTCCAGGCTGAGGCAACAGCTGTTGCAAAGGCACTGAGGTTGATTCTCCCTAGGGGTTGTTCATGAGGCCTTTGCTTAATTTTTTTTGGAGAATACACACACACACACACACACACACACACACTTTTTTTCTGCAAAGAAAGATGCATGTCAGTAAGATGGGGGATGCATACAATGAAATAATACTATGCAGTAGTTGGAAGCAAGAGACTAGATACACACACAGTAATATGGATAGATCTTTAAAAATATGCAGAAGGGAAAAAGTAAGAAACAGTATGAGATCTATATAGCAAAGCACCATTTTGGTAAAAGGAAAGTATGTGTATGGGATATTGGAATCCAGGCTTTTCACTATTGGAAAAAGAATTTACAGATAAGCAAGAAAGGAAGGCAAGCATGAACCTAGTGATGCTGGACCACATTTTGGGTAGAACGTTGGACACTATGCCATTTATGAATCATTCATAATTTATATATCCATGTAGCTTCTATTCCTATAGTTACTGGGTGCCTACTATATGCCAGGCACTGTTCTAGGAGCCGGGCTATTGATGAACATTTGGGTTATTTCCAGTACTTTGCTAGTACAAGTAGTTCTTGTGTGACTTCTGATGCACGTGTTCAAGAGTTTCTCTATGGTGTAGACTCAGGAATGAAATCCTGAGTCAAAATGTGTGTGTATCTTTAACACTCACCAGCTAATTTCAACTAGTTTTCCCAAGTGTCTGCAGCAATTATATTCCTTCAATCAGCGGGCAAGAGTTGAATCATCACATCTTCCCCTATTATTAATATAACCAGATTTACAGTTTTGCCAGTCTGATAGATATAAATTGGTATGTCATTGTGAGTTTAATCTACATTTTTCTAATTACCAATGAAGTTGAATGTCTTTTCAATATACACTGGTAATTTGGTTTCCTCCTCTAAGAACTGCTTGTTTAAAATCTTTTGCCCACTTTTCTATTGGACTGTTTGCCATTTTAATGCCATTTAGAACTCTATATTCTTTAAAATGAGATTTCTAACTGACGGCAGAAATAAAATTGTATTTTACATTGATTTTTATATATAGAATCTTTGCCAAACTTTCTCATTAATTACAATGGTTAATAACTGGGTCTTTTGTGTTAAGCAGAAAATCCTATCATTTATAAAGAATGATAGTTTTATATTTTCCTTTTTGATCATAATATTGATTTTTGTTGCATTATGAGCCTGGTTAAGACATTTATTCAGTCTCAGGGGGCTTGTTTGTCTTCTAATTGATCTTAAAGGTCATACTTTGAATGTTTTACCCTGGATGGCTCTTATCCCAAATATCTACCTAGCTAACTCTCTAAGCTTCTTCAAGTTCTTGCCCAACTATTGCTTTCCTGATGAAACCTACCCTGACTACCGTATTCTAAAATACAACTTGCCACTACTCCTCGACACCTTGGAATTCTTTTGTCCTGTTATATTTTCCCCAAAACATTCATTACCTTCCAACATATCATATGTTTTACTTATTTATTGTTTTTATCATCTACCTTTCCCTCAACCCATGAAAATGTATCTGAATCATGGTCAGCACTCAACAAATATTAAATGAATGAATAAGTGGAAAGTGTTTGTCAAAGTAACAGTCTGGCTTAATGAGGTAAACATTCAATAAATGATATTAATAATTAAGAAAGAGTTCCATGATAAATTATCATTGGGCTCCATAAAGGGAGTCATAATGTAAAAGACAGCTATTAGCCATCCCTAAAATGTTACATATCTAAACTACTTTGCACACACACATACACACACAGACACACACACACACACACACACTGCCTCTCACTCACTTCACCCAAGCAACAAGTTATTACTGCTATATTGTCTGTTTGCATTTGGTCTCATTCTCATACTCATAACTCCTTGCATACAGGTTCCAGTCAGAGCTTACTCTGAGAGGCACTGCTACAAGATATGGAAGCCAGAAGAGATGCATTTTTTTTTCTGGCACTGGCAGTGGAAGGCTAGTGGTGACTTTAGGGGTAGGAAGTTCCCTCCCTCCAACGTTCTTGGATTCCACATTCCCCTGTCACTCTCCAGCTCTGAGGCATCAGGAAAGCTCTGATCTTGGCACAGCTCCTTGCACAGTCTTGATTCCTCAGTGGTACCCATAGTTCTTGACTTTTGCTCCTCTAGACATTAAATGCACTAGTCAGCACATAATGCCAGCATTAGATGCCTTATTTCTTGAAATGCCAATAGTGGTTTCTCTTTAATTGCCTGTTCTTGATAGATACAAGAAACAAAGCAGACAACATCCTGCCTTCACTTAACTTCTAATAGGAGATATATGGTCAAGGGAATAGGCAACACCACAGAGCATGGAGGGTTCATCTCTCTGTCAGTCATTTATTTAGTTCATTAGTCAGTCACTCAATAAAAATTTGTGAGAAACCACACCAGGGTCCAAGGCACTGTGCTAAGAAATATGAAGAAATTTGGCTCAGTGTCTGGAAGGAAAAGAGATATCAAACGAATAATGAGGAATGAATAAACAATTCAAGGCAATGTGTGCTCAGAGGAGACTTTCAGGGTACTAGTGCCTCTGAGCACCTAAAGGGTGTCAAGCGCCATGGCAACTGACCAAGTGTAAATGGCCCAAGATGAAGACTGCCAACCCCAGAGCCCACTGGGGTCTTGGACCTTATTGTGGGAACAAATAAAGAGTACTAGGTGAGAATCAACTCAGAAATTGTGGAGTAAGGACAAAGAAGGATTTCAAATCAATAACTTAAACTTCCACATTAAGAAACCAAAAAAAGAAGAATCACTTAAACCCAAAGCAAGCAGAAAGGAAGAAATAATACAGATTAGAGTGGAAATAAATAAAACAGAGCCTAGAAAGACAACAGAGAAAAATTAACCAAATCAAAAGTTAGCTTTTTGAAATTATCAAGAAAATTGACAATTTTTAGGTAGATTGACCAAGAAAAAAGAGAAAAGACTCAAATTACTAAAATCAGGAAGAAAAAAAGGACACCTTTATCTATTAAAAGGACTATAAGAGAATACTATGAATAACATAATGCCAAAAATTTAGATGACATAGAGAAAATGGATAAATTCCTAGAAAGTCACAACTATCAAAACTAACTTAAGAATAAATAGACATTAAACTGTCTAAATAGGTAAATAGCATGGCATATGTATTATATCTCAATAAAGCTATTATAAAAATTAAAAATAAAACCTGAAACTCTTATAAAAAAAAGAAACAGATAATCTGAATAAACTCATAATAGGTGAAGAGAGTGACTAGTGGATAAAACACTTCCTACAACCAGAAAACAAAAGCTCAGGTGTAGATCAATTCACCAGTGAATTCTAACAATCACTTAAAGAAGAATGAATACCAAGCATTCTCAAACTTTCCCAAAAAATAAAAGAGAAAGTAACACTTTTCAATTCATTTTATGAGGGTAGTATAATCCTGATGCAAAAACCAGGTAGAAACATTCCAAAAAAAAAAAATGCACACTGATATCCCTTAAGAATATAGAAGCAAAAATTCTCAAACCAAATCCAGTAGCATATAAAAGGATTATACACAATATTAGTTAGCTAGGACTGCCATAACTAAGTACCACAGGCTGGGTGGCTTAAACAATAGAAATTTATTTTCTTATACTCCTGGAGGCTAAAAGTCTGAGATCGAGGTGTTGGCAAGGTTGAGTTCTTCTGAGGCCTTTCTACTTGGTTTGTAGATGGCCTCAGATGAAATATGTCTTCATATAGTCTTCCCTCTGTTTTTATTTGTGTCCAAATTTCCTCTTCTTATAAGGACACCAGTCATATTGGATCAGGGCCTACTCTAATAACCACATTTTAACTTACTTACCTCTTGAAAGACCCAAATACAGATCTCACATTTCTTACAAATTGTATGAATTACCTCTTTAAAAATCCAAATATAAATTTCCAAATATAGTTACATTATGAGATAGTGGGCATTAGGAGTTCAGCATATGAATTTTTGAGGGACACAATTCAGCCCTTAACAATGACCAAGTAGAATTTATCCCAAAACTCAAGGTTGGTTAAATATATGAAAATCAATGTTGTACACCATATTATTAGGATAAAAGGAAAGACTACATGATCATCTCAATAGAAAAATCATTTGGAGGATCAGGGCCAAGATGGCAGACTAGAAGCAGCTGGCACATGCTGCTGTCGAGGAAAGAATTGGAAACTGCAATTAGGTGCTCACCTATGGATGGACCCTCTCGGAGAGAGCATTTAAATCATTAGAGAATGGACAGGAGATTCTCAGAGTGAAGGAGATGAAGATAGGGTCAAAGGATGGCTTTGCTAATGATCTATCTAAGAGAAAAATATAAACTATCTAAACTTGTTGTCTCCAAAATTAATGGCAGGGCCATTAACCTTAAACTAGCTTTTCTTGAGATTAATTACTTGTCTTTTGAGATTAACCAATTGCCTACTAGAAGTATTTTCACAGCATCTGAAAAGAGCTGAACAGACAGAAAGGAGTGTAAATCTCCCTCCTTGGCATCCTCCAGACCAGCAGACCAGCCTGACTACATTCCAGAGGAGAGTGATAAGCCAGGCTTCACAGAGAAAAGAAAAAAAGAAAAAAAACAGACACAGCTGCTTCACAGCCTCTTCTGTTATCAGCTGACAGCAATCACTATTTTTTTCCCCTTTCTCTTTGTCCCCATAAAAACAGCAAGCCACTGGTCTCAGTGCTGGCACTTCCCCCTCTTCCTTTCATGTGCTGCACCTCCTTCCCTTCTCTCTCTCTCAGAGAAAGTAAAATAAACTTTTTACTTCGGTATATCCTAATCTTTGTGTTGAGAATTCTTTCTCAATTCTGCATATGAATTCACACCCTAACACGGGGAGTTCCACTCACCAAGACAAGAAGGTACCTGGGGGAGACCCCTACACATGGGGAAGTGATAAAGGACAGAATCCCAGGGCCCCACAATCCCCATGCAGACCCTGCAACTAGAGCTGTGAGCCACACCCCCCCTCAACTGCTTGCATCCTTACTATTCAGGGAACTGCTTGGAGACTGTATAGCAAAGTTGCACCAAAGAATAGGCTCAGCAGGGACCCACTTGCCACAATTTGGGTTGCCACTGGCCTCGATTTGGGTTGCTGCAGCTGACACCATTTTGAGATCTTGGTCTGCAGCTCCTGGTCTGCACAGGGATGGGCTTTGCTGCATCTGCTCCTGCATCATGACTTGCCAGGCCAGGGAGGGAGCAGGGAGAAAAGACACTCTCACACACCTGTGACTGGGAGCAGCCCTGGCACCCATCCTCTGCCACAGAACCACAGAGCTCTAGAGGCCCCACGGTAGCAGCCTCAAGAGGACCTGTGTGGGGAGAGAGCCCCAGCCAACCAGCATCTCAGCCCTTGTGGCCTGCTTGTAGACCAATGGAACAAGCCCCCTGGCCCTGTGCATCACCACAGCATCCCTGAAGACCTGGGTGCCAAGTGGAGGTCCACGCTCCTGCAGACCCAGGAGCCAACCAGCAGGCCACACCCCTGAGGTCCTGCCTGCTGACCAGAGGAACAAGAATCTGGGGCCCCAGGCTTGGGGTTAGGGACTGCAAATTAGTACAACCTCTGTCGAAAGTAGTATAGAGATTCCTCAAAGAAATAAATGTAGACCTACCATTCAATCCAGCAATCCCATTGCTGGGTATTTACCCAAAGGAAATGAAGCCATTTTATAACAAAGACACCTGTACTTGAATGTTTATCAAAGCACAATTCACAATTGCAAAGATGTAGAATCAACCTAAGTGCCCATGAATTCATGAGTTGATAAAGAAAATGTCATATTTTTACTGTGGAGTACTACTCAGCCATAAAAAGAATGAAGTAATGTCTTTTGCAGCAACTTGGATGGAACTGGAGACCATCATCCTAAATGAAGTATCTCAGGAATGGAATACCAAACACCATATGTTCTCACTAATAAGTGGGAGCTAAATTATGGGTACACATGAACACAAAGCAATATAAAGGACACAAAAAATCATGAAAGGGGGAAGGCAGGAAGGGGATGTGGGATAATAGCTTACCTGTTGAATACAATGAATACTATTCTGGTGATGGACACACCAAATGCCCTGACTCATGCATTATACAAGATATTCATGTAACAAAAAAACTTGTACCCTCTTAATTAATATTTTGAAATAAAAACAAAACAAACAAAAATGAAAGCCCACAAATATCAAAAAAAAAGAAAAATCATTTGACATAATCCAACACTTTTTCATGATAAAGTGACTAAACAAACTGAGATTAGAAGGAAACATCCTCAGCCTGATAAAGGGTATCTACGAAAATAAACAGCTAACATCACACTTAATGATGAAAGATAGATTGTGCCCCCCTTAAGGTCAGGCACATGAGAAGGATATCTGGTCTTGCCACTCCAATTCATCATTGTGCCAGAGGTTCTAGCCAGGGCAATAATGCAAGTAAAAATAAATAAATAAATAAAAGATATCCAGATTAATAAGGAAGAAGTAAAACTATTTTCAGATGACATGATCTTCTATATAGAAAATCATAAGAAATATGTCAAAAACTATTAGAACTAATTACACAAATGCAACAAGGTTGCAGGATTCTAGATCAATATATGAAAGTCAATTGTATTTCTATAGACTAGAAATGAACAATCTGAAAAAGAAATTAAGAAAACAATTCATTTTACACTGATATCCAATAGAATAAAATACTTACGCATAAATTTAACAAAAACATGCAAAACTTATATTCTGAGAACTATATTAAACTGTTGAAAGAAGTTTAAAAAGACCTACATAAATGAAAAGTCATCTCATGTTTATGGATTGGAAGACTTAATGTTAAGTTGGCAATATTTTTCAAATTGATCTGCAGATTCAACCCAATCTCCATCAAAGTATCAAATTTCTCTTTGCAGAAATTGATTAGCAGATCTTAAAATTCATACAGAAATAGAAGGGACCTAGAATAACCAATACAATCTTGAAAAAGCAGAGCAAAGTTGAAGGACTCACAATTCTGACTTAGCATTTAATACAAAACTATGGTAAAAGACAGTGTCGTATTGGCAAAAGGTTAGATATATAGATTAATGGAATAGAGTTGAGAGTCCAGAAATAAAACCATATGTCTATGGTCAACTAATTTTCTACAAAGGTGTCAAGACCATTTGATGGGGAAAGACCAATCAGTTTTTTCAACAAATGGTGCTGGGACAACTGGATATCCACATGTATAATAATAAAGTTGACTCCTACCTCATGTCATATATAAAATTAAGTGAAAATGGATGAAAGAGTAAAATTATAAAACTCTTAGGAGAAAACATACAGTAATTCTTTGTGACCCTAGATTTGGTAGACAATAAAAACACATGTAGCAAAAGAAACAAGTAAAACTAGCTGATGTGATTGTATGTGAGCTGGAGGGGGAGGGCTTTTAAGGGACTTGATGGATAATAAGGCATAGAGGGTCTCCAGAGAGCAAGCTGATAAGGTTTCTGAGTGATGTATTTGAGAGGGCCAAGGGGAAGTGTGTGGCAAGGGTGGTCCAGAGGAGTGGACTGGAGATGTGCCTTTGGCAACCAACAGACCAACAGAACTGAGAGGCTGGAATCTACTGAAGTTAGGAAGACATCCATGACAGGGAGGGTTGGGGGAAATAGGGGAGTGCTACAGTTTGGATATGATTTGTTTGGCCTTGCCAGTTCTCATAATGAAGTTTGATTTCCAACGTTGGAGGTGTTTGGATAATGGGGTAGGTCCCTCATGAATGGCTTGGTGATGTTCTCACAGGAGTGAGTTCTAACTCTTAGTTCCCACAAGAGCTACTTCTTGAAAAGAGCCTGACACTCTCTTACCTCCCTTGCATCCTCTCTCACCATGCGATCTCTGTGCTTGCCAGTTTCCCTTCACCTTCCACCATGAGTGGAAGCAGCCTGACGTCCTCACTAGAAGCAGATGCTGGCACCATGCTTCTTGTACAGCCTGCAGGACACTGAGCCAAATAAATCTCTTTTCTTTATAAATTACCCAGCCTCAGGTACTCCTTTATAGCAACACAAACAGACTAAGACAGGGAGTGGGGCTGCAGGGCCTGCTCTTCAAAAAAGGAGGATCACATACAGGTAAATGTTTCCATCCTCCTTTACCACAGGATACCTCCCAGGGTACAGAGTGCTTCACTGGCCAAGGCTTTCTGGAGAGAGGGCCTAGGCTATGCCAGAGGGTGGGTACATGGGAACAAGGTGTGGTACTAGGGGTGGGGGCTTCAGGTTCAGAAAAAGAGCCCCGGACATAGGCAGCTGCCTGGAACGAAGGGTGAATAATAGTGAGGAAAAGGGCCAGGGAGGCTGATTTATTCCTCTGTCTTAGATCTCAAGACCATGGGCAGCTCTTGACTAGTCAATGTCACATTAAAAGAATAATACCCATTAAATTATCTATTGGTGGGCTTTGGGAAGTGGGCGCCCGACCTCTAAAAGTGTTTCACAGCTTTGAGGGCACACTGGAGTCACTTGGGTCTGCATAACAAAGGTTAAAGTCCCCAAAGAAAATACTAGTGATGCAATCCAAATTTCCTGTGTGGTGCCTCATCACCTGACCATGCTCAAACCATGCTCTCATGCATACTTTAAAGTGTCTTTCAATACCACATTGAGTGCTTCCCTATAAAGCCACAGTCAGCCGCAGCTTCCAAGCAGAGCTAGGCACAGTCTCTGTTTTGAGGCCCAAGCAGATGTGAAAGTGTGGCTTTTCCACAATGTCTATGGTATCATTTAAAATTGAGCAGAAATCCCTCGCTTAGAGTTGATCACTGAGCTCCCTGTGGGGTGGAGCAGACAGGGGAGATAGGGTTATTGAGGGAGAGGTAGGGTGCCCTGAGACAAAGGAAGAGAAAAGTTAGTGAGGTAGTGAGAAGTGGGGGCTGGACATCTAGGAACCAGAGCTTGGGAGCCTGTCTCCATCTCCAGGGAAAGCTGCTGCTCCACCTTCCAAGCCAGGCACAAGGCCTTCCCCACAGAACCCCACAAACCAGACGATCCGCCCTGCCAGATGCACAGAGGGGGCTGATTGGAAGTGATTTGCGGTTTGCTACTGCATTTCCGCCCTAGCTTTTGGTGGGAGGAGCCATGAAGTCCCGCCCACCAGCCTGCTGCATCTTAGTGGCCTTCACCAAGCACGCTATGCTCCCATTGGCTGGAGATGGGCACCTGGTACATTAGCGCTCCTGCGGTGGCAGTCGGGAGTCTGCGGCTTGTGTCAGAACCTCTAACGGAGGCACTTTCTCGGAGCGTATGCTGTGCTCAGGGTGCAGCGGGAGGTAGAGACCTAGACTGAAGCAGGCCTTGCGATGTGGTGCCCAGGCTGCCCTGACTGCAGGACCGTGCTCCAGTTTATTTCCAGGTCTCTTGCCTTCTTCTGGAGGAGAGTGAACTCGGAGGTAGAGGGAGTGCAGCATGCGAAGCTCTTTGAAGGTACACAATTTGTCCCCCCATTCCCCCCTGCCAGGGACCTGCCCTTCAGGGTGTGTCCCATCGCTAGTCGGGGCCTCAGGGGCTCAAAAGGGCTCTGCTTGCCAAGGGAAGCGCCATCTTGTGGTGGTGATGGTGGGCGTCTTCGAGTCCGCACGTGCTGGACTTACATCAATGTGAGTTGCCTCAAACTCTCCTGTCTAGCGTGAAGATGAGGCAGAGAGGGCCCCTGGGAGTCTGTGCCTCACCCTTGCATTTCCCCTTGGGAACTCATCTTGTGTAGGTGTTATGTGAAGCACAACAGATTCCTTTTTATATTTCTGGTAGCAGTGGATCTTCCTAATTTCAAGGTAAATTTGATTTTGTTCCCCACATAGACATACGTTTGAAGTCAAGTGGAGGAGTTATTTATCCGCCATCCATAGGAGGGTAGGGACCACATTTAAGTTCACTTTTGTGTCATGAAAACCTGCCCCAGGGCCTAAGAGGGCGCTAAGAGGACACTCGGGGCAGATGTGTGAAGGTGTTTGGGTTTGGTCGGCGGGAATCCATAACATGTAAAAAGGTTTGTTGGGGTAGATCGCATACCTGCTCTGAATTACATTAATTCTAATTTGTGTCGAGAGCTTATATGTGCCAAGCACTGAGCTAAGAGCCTTAAGGACATGCATGCGGTTTATACAAAAATTTCAGTGACCGAGGTCCTAGTATTGTTGTGTTCATTCTACAGCCGAATCAAAGATACAAACAGGAAAGAGAGGGGCACACAGCTGGTCTGTGGCCCAGAAGAATTCACACCCGGACACTGAGGTCCGGCAGCCATTTCTTACCTAATGTGCTCCCGGCCTCTTTAAGGCACCTCCTGCCACAAGAGTGAATTCACAGTGTCTTCAGGCGGGTGGTGTGGAAGCGGCTACTCTTTTTTTTTTTTTTTTTTTGAGACAGAGTCTCACTCCGTTGCCCTCAGTAGAGTGCCGCGGCGTCAGCCTGGCTTACAGCAACCTCAAAGTCCTGGGCTGAAGCGATCCTTCTGCCTCAAGCCTCCCGAGTAGCTAGGACTACAGGCATGCGCCACCATGCCCGGCTAATTTTTTTCTATATATTTTTAGTCGTCCGGCTAATTTCTTTATTTTTAGTAGGGACGGGGTCTCGCTCTTGCTCAGGCTGGTCCCGAACTCCTGAGCTCAGACGATCCACCCGCCTCAGCCTCCCAGAGTGCTAGGATTACAGGCGTGAGCCACTGTGCCTGGTGGAAGCAGCTACTCTTTGGTCAGCGGTATTCTCTCAGCAGGGACATTGCCTTCCTGGTGCTGGAATCTCCCTGTAGTTTCTCTGCCAGCAGAGTTTGAACCCCTGCAGAAGTGACTGGGTCTTAGCATGATGAGTTTGCCAGAGAAGGCGGTTTCTTAGCTGTAAGCTGCAAGCTTTCAACGCGTTGTCCACTATTAGCTCTACTTTTACCAATGGGACCATACAGAAGATATACATTAATATGTATTTTTTATTTCTGAGCAATGTTTTCATTTGCCTATGTGGCAGTTATCACCCTTGTCCCTTTCATTGTCTTGTAATTTATTTCAGCTAACAAATTTGATCCTCTTTTCCCCAAATTTTCAGGATTTTCTTGGCTTCTGATTCCATAATCTATTATAATCACAATTTCTCCCAGCCATCCTGCCAATTTACCCAAGTCTTTGCAGAGACACCTAAGGCACTGTAGTTCATAGTGCAGCTCTACAGGCTGACTCTCTGGGTTCAGATCCCAACCCATGGCTTACTAGATGTGTTTGTTGAGAAAAGGAATAAACCTGAGTGATTTGGGTACACATTTGGGCCACAGTTGAATCCCCAGATCTCTTTATGTGCTTTGTCTGGTGAGATTCTCCAGATGCTGCTGTTGCTCCTACTGCTGCTGTTATTGGTAATCATGGAATTGTATAACAATAATGGATGCTTAAAGACTCTCTAGATACAAATACAATGGCAACTAACATTTATACTCTAACTTGTGGGAGGCATTCACAGTTCTAAGCAGTTTTCATGCATATATCAGTTAATGTTTATAACAACCCTATTAGCCAGGCATTGTTAATGTCCTGGTTTTACAGGTGAAAACAATTTCAGAGAGATTAACAGGTGTGCTCATCATTTTCCAGACGATAAGGGGAAGAGCCATGATTGAAAGCAGGGCAGTCTAGCTCCAGATTCAGTGCTCTTCTCTCTGTGTTTAGCTGCCTTGGGCATGGAGCTGCTGTGCTATACAGAGAAATGGTGGAGTCAGTCTTTCAACCTGGGCGCTCTGCCTCCAGAATCCTATACACTTAACCACTACACTCCACTGTCATTGCATCTGTAGCATAAGTATAGCCCATTTTATTTATGTATTTCAATAATTGTCTATCACAGCTTCCTCTGGTAGGGCTTACTTGGAGTGTGTGTTTGCTTTTGAGATTAATTAATGAAACCTTTTGTTTACCCATCTTTTAGGTGACACCAGATTAAAAACTGTACAGGGAGTTGTGACAAGGTTCTGTAGTGATTATGGCTTGATTGATGAGTCAATCTACTTTAGTAGTGGTGTTGTGACTGGCCATGTGCCTCTGAAGGTTGGACAAAAAGTTACTGCAGTTGTGGAAGAAGATAAAACATCTCATGGATTGAATGCAATCAAAGTAAGAGTTATATGGGTTTGGGGAGCATCTTTATTCCTGGGAGAGGGGCTTTCAACCTTGCTTCTAGTTATTCAGCCTCTCTGAAGTGACCTGATATAGCACATGTAGAATGGAAATTGTTAACTTACTCGATTGTATGGGACGTTTGTTCTTATCTTTGTAATGGTTTCTATTTATAAAAGTGTAAGTTGAATATCTATTCTTCAGCATTTAAAGATGTGATTAACAATGATAGTCATTAACATAGTATCCTGCAACTTCTTTTGTTTCACCCAAGTAACAGATTTCTGCATTTTTTGACATGTAATTACTAGGTGAACAGACATACATTTTAATCATTTTTAAAAAACAGCTTTATTGAGGTATAATTTATCTACTATAAGGTTTTCTCATTTTAAGACACATTTTTAAATGACATTTTAGTAAATTTACAGAGTTGTGCAACTTTGTCAGTCCAGATACTTACCATTTTGATGAGTATAATCAAACTATACTTCAGCTGTATTGTGCTAATAGATACTGTCAGTAGTAGGCTCTGAGACTGCCTATTTGCTAATATTGGCAAGGATGGAAATATTGTTATCTTTGAAATCTTTGACAATATGGGAAATGAAAAGCAGTCTCATAATTTTATTTGCATTTCTTTTTTAATTTTTTTCAAAATATTAAGGGAGTTCTTTTTGTTACATGTATACCTTGAATAGTGCTTAAATCGGGACTTTTAGTGTGCCCATCACCAAAATAGCGTTTATTGTACCTGATAGGTAAATTTTGACCCCTCGTCCCCTCCAACTCTCCACCCTCTTGTATTCCAATGTTCTTTACATCTTTTTGTGCCCATGTGTGCCCATCGTTTACCTCCCAATTATTAGAGAGTACACGGGGTGTTTGTTTTTCTATTACCGACATACTTCACTTAGGATAATGGTCTTATATTTGTTAATTTTGCATAGTCCCATATTTCTTACAGTGATTGTTCATTTTTCTTTGTTCTTTTTTATACATTTCTTACTAACTGGGTAACTTCTAAATCCTTGTCTTCAAGCTCTGAAAGTCTTTCTTCGGCTTGCTCTAGCTTGTTTTTAAAGCTTTCTACTGTATTTTGAAATTCCCCAAATTATTCTTACACTTCTTTAAGTTCCGTTATCTCTATTCTAATGTCCTCCACTCCCTCCCTGCCTGGCAGGGGCAAGGGGTAGGCAGCAGTCACAGATTTGACCCCTGGACAAAAGTAACATTCCTGGATTGGGATGTTATTAATACAATGGCACCAGCCGCAGCACCCAAGGCCGGCAAGCCGGCCCACTGTTCTTTCTCGAGCAACACAGATGCATAGCCACCAGTTAGGTCTCTGTATCAGTCCCCAGGCCTGCTGCAGTGGAGGGGCCCTCCCACCACTCTGGTTGCAGTATCCTCAGAGGAAGCATGGAATCCGGGATTTTCTCCTGTCCCTTTCCCACATGTGGGTGCCTTCCCTAATTATCTCCTGTCCTGCTGAGCACCTCATCCCACTTCTTTCTTCTTCACTGCACTCCCTCCTGCTTTCCATGGATTCCCAGTGCTCTCGCTCAGATGATTGATCCAAAGGTGGATATCTATTGACCACTTTCTATCCTCTCCTTGAGAACAGTGTTGCTTCTAGTCCGCCATCTCGTATTTGCATTTCTTTAAGTGTTGGTGAGAGTAGAGCAACTTTTCTTTTCTTAGAGAGTTTTGTTTTCTTTTTTTAAGAAGCAGGGTCTCAGTCTGTCACTCGGGCTGGAGTGCAGTGGTGTCATCATAGCTCACTGCAGCCTGGAACTCCTGGACTCAAGTGATCCTCCTGCTTCACCCTCCTGAGTAGCTGGGACTACAGACACATGCCATCACTCCTGGCTAATTTGAAAAATTTTTTTAGAGACTGGATCTTGCTATGTTTCCCAGGTTGGTCTTGAACTTCTGGACTCAGGAGATCCTTTCACCTCAGCCTCCCAAAGTGCTAAGATTACAGGCATGAGCCACCATGGCCCACCAGATCTCTCCTCTTACATGCTTCTGAATTGTTATGTACTTTTCTTTGAATAGGTTCTGTATATTTCCTGGTAAGTTTGTTCCCCAGATTTTTAATATTTTTATTCTATCATCAATATATATTTTTATTTAACTTTTTTAAAATAAACTTTTAATTTTAAGGTAATTTAAAAGCATTATTAGTATATTTATATATTGTATTCTCAAACTAATTTTGTCTTCCTATATAGTACAGTATTGAATGTTGTTATATAATTTGTTAGATGGCAAATCTTACTGAACTCTTCTTTGTGCCTTTTTAAATGGTTTAGATGTACATTATTATTATTATTTAGAAGGCAATTGTCAACTGAATGCTTAATACAAACTTTCTTAAAATTTGAACAGTTTCATATACATATAAAATCATACATAAATAATTCAAACTTGAGAAGGATATAAAATCAAAAGTAAAAATCATCCTTCATGTTCTTTTGGGCAGCTTTTATTCTTCAGAAATGATGGGTTTTGTGGTTTTTACTTTTAGAAATAGAAGCCCTCTTTTCTTTTCTTTTTTTTTTTTTTTTTTTTGAGACAGAGTCTCACTGTGTTGCCCGGGCTAGAGTGCCGTGGCGTCAGCTTAGCTCACGGCAACCTCAAACTCCTGGGCTCAAGCGATCCTCCTGCCTCAGCCTCCCAAGTAGCTGGGACTACGGACATGCGCCACCATGCCCGGCTAATGTTTTCTATATATTTTTAGTTGTCCGATTAATTTTTTCTATTTTTAGTAGAGACGGGGTCTCGCTCTTGCTCAGGCTGATCTCGAACTCCTGAGCTCAAACAATCCGCCTGCCTCGGCCTCCCAGAGCTAGGATTACAGGCGTGAGCCACCGTGCCTGGCTAGAAGCCCTCTTTTCATGGATACCTGGATAATTTGCATAATATTCTTATATCTATTCTTGAGTTAGCAGTATTAGCCAATATTTATTAAATTTGTATCGTGAAAGATGTGAAATTTGGCTAAATTGCATTATACACTTCTCTGTTCCCTTTTATCAGTATTGTATTAATTTATACAAACACATGCATGTGCACATTTTTTTGTTCTCTAAGTTATCATTGTAACTTCGAAATCAACAAAGACAGATTTTTGACATGTATGATAATATAGTACA
Organism: Avahi laniger; assembly: GCA_963575035.1. Classification (NCBI taxonomy): domain Eukaryota; kingdom Metazoa; phylum Chordata; class Mammalia; order Primates; family Indriidae; genus Avahi; species Avahi laniger. Next base: position 21,403 of record CAUYSK010101463.1, read on the forward strand.
ATTACAGGGTCTTAAAAGGGGATCTTAGTATCTAGAAAATACAATATTTATGCCTATTCAACACTTGCTGGCCCATTTAAACAGAATCTCATCAATTTTTGACTCCCACCAATTTTAAGGCACACCAATAATTCAATAATGGAAATTTAAAGTATGCATAGGTTATGGCCATCTTTTTATTTCAGAAATGTTAAAATTTGAAACAAAAGGGCATTTTGGAGGTACAACGTACACTAGATGATGGGTACACCAAAAGCCCAGACTCCACCACTATACAATATATACATGTAATGGAATTCAACTTGTACTCCCTAAATGTATTAAAATTTTAAAAAAGAAAAGAAAAAAAAGAAAGACTGGTTATAGCCCCTACCTTGTTTCCATTTTTATTGGAATGTATGATACTGACAGAGGCTTTGAAATATCTTAGTTTTGGTAAAGAAGTATCCTCTCTATTACATTTCTAGATTTTTTTAAAATTAGGAATGGTGGATTTTCCAAAAGTTCTTCAGCAACCTCAAGATTGTCTAGATTTTTTTTTCCTTTTGGGCATTTTAAAATTTGTTTTTATAGATGATGGGGTACATGTGTAACTTTGTTACATCAGTATATTGCATAGTGGTGAAATCTTGGCTTTTTGTGTAACCCTCACTTACTTGATTAGTGTACATAGTACCCATTAGGTAATTTCTCATCCCACACCTGCCTTCCACCCTTTCAAGTCTCCAATATCTATTATTCCTCTCTCTATGTCCATATGTACTCATTATTTAGCTCCCACTTGTAAGTGAGAACATGGAATATCTGACTTTCTGTTTCTGAGTTATTTTACTTAATGATCTCCAGTTCCATCCATGTTGCTGCAAAAGACATGATTTTGTCTTTTTTAATGGCTGGTGTACCACTTATCAGGGAATGTGAGAGTTTCAGACTTTGCTTATTTTGATAGGTGATTCTTTCAATATCTTTTGCTGGGAGGAGGAGCAAAGAAATGAGGTTCAAGGGGAAATAAGATCAAGGGAAGTTTATATTTTTTTATAGACAGAAGAGTCTAGAGTATGTTTGTGTATTGATTCATTAGAAAGAGAAAAATTATTGATATATGAGGAAGAGAAGCATTGACTGTAGGATCAAAGTCCTCATGGTACAAGAGGGAATGGTACCATGTGCTCATTGGAGAGTCAGCCCTGAGTAAGGACTAGGGTGATGTCTCTCCATTGTTATAGGAAGGAAGGCAGAGAAAGCCAGAACAGGTGCTAGGAGATTCATAAGGAATTCCTGTGTAATGGCCTTTGCTTTCTCAGAGAAATAAGAGGCAACACATGCTTATCTGTGTTTACGAATTTTTCACTGATGGACACAAAAATATGTATGTAGTTAAAAAAATAAAATTATGATGCTATCGTTTTGAAGTATAGATAGTTTTAAATTGTGGGAAGACATGTTTACTAGGGAACTAGAGTAAGATTACTGGGTAGTATCGAGTGTCCATGTTATATTTATGGTCCCTCATTGTAGGTGGACCTAGACAGTAGAATTTGGTGTTTTTATTTTTACAGCAGTCCACTTGTTGCAGTAAAGGAGGAGAATGGCTGGATAGTTGGGCCTTATGGGTTTGTGGTTTTACCAGCTGAGAATGACAAAGTGAGTGAAATTCAAGAATTAATTATGTTTGAAAGGGGAAAGAATCCGAGGAGGGAGAGTAGGGAGTTTGACATGAAACTTCAGGGAAGTTTCAGTCTGCTGTGTAAGTGACTCCACACAGGCAACAGAGAGATCAGAGGGTGCTACGGATCATCCACTTGAATACTGACAAAAGTGGTGGTAGATAGATAGTTGGGACCCTGGTGCCTCATTCCTCAATGAAAGTGAATGAGAGGAAATAACCATGAAATTGGTATTGATGGTTCCAAAGACACTGATTGAAAAAGGGAACCAGGATATAAACTAGGCTATTCAAAAAAGAAACATGAAAGAAAATTTACACCTCCATGGATCGGGTTTCTTTAGCAACTTTTGAACAAGAAATTCCACTCCTAGGAGTTTATCCTATAGAAATAATTCAGGCAAGTAGGCAACGTAATAGGTACAGGCCAAATGTCTAACTATGTGGAACTGAGTCTATAAATTATGTCACTTTCATTCAGTGGGATGCTATATTATCCTTTAAAATAATGTTTCAACAATCTGTTGACATATTTCTGATCATTTGGTGATACATTAATAATATATATATAAATATTAAGTTTTCCTTTAAAATGGTACATAGATATTTATGCATGGTAAAAACATGTGGAACAGAGTAAGTACCAGAATGTCGTCAGTGGTTATCTTCAGGTAGGTAGTGGATTTTTGGATTATGTATAATTGGTTTTTGTTGTTCAGTCACCTTTTTTTGTATGGTGAACATGTATTATTTGTGTAATTAGAAAAACAAAATATAAAGGCCATTACACTTCCAATAAATGTAAATTTCAGATGTCTGTTTATTGCAGATAAATGAAAGCTGTAATTTTACTTGTCTGTTTTAGAGCCCTCCACCTCCCAGTTATTTTCCCATCTTTATCTCACACTTCTGTCCCCCCAGGTGCCCTAATCTGGAGTCTTATGGTTTTCCTCTCTGTTTCTCTAACTTGATTTGTGTTTTTTTTTTTTCCCTTGATGTCTTCCTAGCCCTTTCCCCAACCCATTTATAAGGTAAAAGCTTTTTCTTCTTTCACGGCCCAGGTCAAAATCACTTCCTCCAAGAAACTGTCTTATATTCTCTCGGTCTGAAATTCTCTTCTTCCTGGATATTCTCAAAAACCAGTTTTCGGACTTGTTTTTATTATTTATTGCACTCTGCTTTGAATTAGCTACTTTTGGCTTTTACTCCCCTTTGATTGTGAATTCTTGGAGGGCAGGAGTAATGTATCTTTTATCTTTGAATCTAATACTGTCACTGCATTAAATCTGGTGGATGTGCAAATAATGTTTTTAGACACATTTAAAAAATTTATGAGTGTATAACACATAGAGTGAACCCTAGTGTAAATTGTGGACTTTATAATGTATTATTATTAGTTTATCAATTGTAATCAATGTACCACACCAATGTTAAGACGCCAATAATAGGGGAAACTGAGGGTAGAGGAGAGGGAGTATATGGATACTCTCTGTACTCTCTGCTCAATGTTCCTAAACTACTCTTAAGAATAAAGTAAAAAGGATATGAAGCTCAGGCATTATTATATCATCAGCTCATGTCTATATGATGTGTTTGTCAACTGAAATATATTCACCACTGTTTGTTATACTCCTTGAAACCATTTCTTGGACAATGATTTAAGCATGTTTCTGTCTTTAAACTTTTATGCTTGAAGTAACTATTTCTTTACCTTACAGGTGGATGCTTTCTGTGATAATTGCAATGATGATGGACCATCAGACTCCTATAGAAGAGTTTCAGTGGGCTGTGTTACCTCTCTAATGGATAGGACTGACTTCATTAATCACACAGCTTACCTCTCTCTGGATGTTGTTTGTAAAGGTACAGTTTACATTGTTTAAAATTTAAAAATAAAGTTTACCTGTTTTCTTAATTTTATCAGTTGGATTTGGAAATGGTTAAAGGCATAATTTCCAGGGTCAAATTTGGAGAATGCCTATTTGATGAGAGAATTTTACTGCTAGAACTACTTCTCCAGTATACTTGACTCCAATCAGCAGCTTTTTATGTTCGAGGTGGACCTTTGGAGTTGAAAATAATGTGGAGCAAAGGACAGATAACATAATGTTTTCTAAAACTCATGCTATCATATGTTACATTTTCATTTATTGGATGCAGTTACTAATATTTGTGTAATTTTTGTTCATATACGTTTTGCATTTCTAATCTAATTCAAAAACATTACAAATATACAGGGATACTATTTTTTAAAATGCTTTAAAATAAATATGTGGAGGTAGCCTTGCGCTTTTCCGTGTGTATGTGTGCGTGTGCGTGTGCGTGTGTGTGTGTGTGTGTGTGTGTGTAAATTGCTAAATTCTATTTATAATTAGCAGATAAAACATTTTTTTTGTTTTACACCTAAAGCAATAATACATTCATTTGTTTATGCTATTTCAGTTTAATTCAGCTCAAGATAGAATGCTAGGCCGGGTGCAGTGGCTCACACCTGTAATCCTAGCACTCTGGGAGGCCGAGGCCGGTGGATCGCTCAAGGTCAGGAGTTCGAGACCAGCGTGAGCAAGAGCGAAACCCCGTCTCTACCAAAAATAGAAAGAAATTATCTGGACAACTAAAAATATATATATAGAAAAAATTAGCTGAGTATGGTGGCGCATGCCTGTAGTCCCAGCTACCCGGGAGGCTGAGGCAGGAGGATCGCTTGAGCCCAGGAGTTTGAGGCTGCTGTGAGCTAGGCTGACACCACGGCACTCTAGCCCAGGCGACAGAGTGAGACTCTGTCTCAAAAAAAAAAAGATAGAATGCTAGATACTGGTGAGACCAAGATACATTAGACTTTATGAAGCACTGCCTGTAGGGAGTTCATGGTCTAATTGGGACAGGCAGGTGTGTGTAATAAATACAGTGTAATAATGTGATGAGAACAGTGTGACTGAGCAGAGCAGAGGGCATGACTGACTACAATGGGGAGAATTGGGGAAGGCTGCCTGGGCGATATACTCTCTGATCTTGACTCTTTGCCCTCTGCAACTCCTTCTACTTGGCTGGATTTTGAAAGGTGAATAGAAGTGAGAATTTTGTATCTGTTGAAGCCAAATCAGCTCCCATTTAGCTTGGCAGTAAAGGGGGAAGTTAGCTGAGCAAAAGGGGATACTAGCTCAGCCACACCATGCAGCTTTCTCTTTTACTTTTCTGGGATGTAAAAGCCAGAACTTGATCTTAGTCGTTAGCCCTGGAAGTCCCCCAAAATAATTGTCCGGTGGCAGCTAGAACTTTATGACTTGTTTAGTCAGAAATTCCCAATTCTGGGGAAAAGGCTCCCATGATGGCTAAGCTTCAAAGGCAATTTCTTGGTCCCTTATAACCATGCTAACAGGAAGTTGCCACCAATGATAGCCTTGCTAGGAGAATTCTCAGGATGGGAAAGACTTGAACATGTTTGTAATGCCAAGGGGATTGACTGAAGGTGTAGAAGAGAGTTAGGACCTATGTTTGCCCCACAACAAATTCAAGTACATTTTTGCTCCATCAGTTTCTTAACTTCCAAGAACCTCATGTTTACTATGATGCTTTGCTCCAAATTTGCATTTGTTTTAGCACTGCAAAAATGAATAATTTTATCTCCAATGTAGGACTCTTTGACTGCATTTACAATAGCATTCATACTAACGTCAGATATTTTACCTCTGCCAGCAAGGACTTTCACTACTTTTGTAAATGCTCTTCAGCCGAAGATCAAGTTAGGCTTGTTACTCATTTCAGTGAGGGAAAACACACACCATGGTAGAACCATGGCATTTCTCAGTAAGAAGTCATTAGAAAAAATACTATTACAGGACTTGGGATTTAGTTGGATGATTTGGGGAGGGTATAAGGAAGCAGAGGTTAGCTCTAGATTGAATGCTGTCACAAAGTGGGGGCGATTCTATGAGTATTTTGTAGGTGGCAGAGTAGCCTTGTTTTTGTCTGTGCTTACACAGAATTCTGAAGTGACTTTGTTTTGTTCTTTTTTTTTTGTCATGGTGTCAAAGTAATTTTTTCTGAGGTTGTATCCTATGAGACTGTTTATGTCCAACAGGAAAACAAAATGGCCTGGCTGTGAGTTACAGATCAACCAGTTGTGATATTGAGGCTTAGCTGTGAACATCAGATCAGGTTTAGACATCAGGTGTTCATTTTTCTCTTTTTCACTTTGATTCCATGATTTGAATGGAAAGCATCAAAGTTATTAGCATTCACTTAACTCTTTTTCTTTTTTAAAGCATCTGGCATTATTTAACTCTTTGCAAATTCCTTATCCTAGTGGGGCTAACATATTAACAGCAGTTGCTTCACTTTTCCAATGTACCTAAGAAAAATTGGAATAAAAAATTGTTGAAATTATGTTAAAGCAGATTTCAAAAGGTCATGCATCATAGAATTATATGTCAATGTGCTTTTCATAGCTTGCCATGTTGACTTGTGCTTTGGGGACACTGTCTTAAAATATCTACTAAGTTATAAAAGAAATGCTTCAGCAGATTTGAGTCCTCTGGTTTTCCTGCAGTTTAGTGACATCACTATGGCCTCTATGGTGAAGAGTCAATGTTGAAGATTGCCTTAGTCTGCTTGGGCTGCCACATAGAATACCATAGACTGGGCTTAAACAACAGAAATTTATTTTCTAACAGTTCTGGAGGCTAGAATTCTAAGAGCAAGGTCTCACTGACTTGGTTTCTGGTGAGGGCTTTCTTCCTGGCTTGCAGAAAGCTGCCTTCTTGCTGTGTCCTCACATGACTTTACTCAGTGCATGTGCACAAAGAGAGAAAACAAGCTCTCCAGTGTCGCTTTTTATAAGGACACTAATCCTGTCAAATTAGGGCCCCACCTTTATGATTGATTTAACCTTAGTTCCTTCTTTAGAGGGCCCATCTCCAAATATAGCCTCACTGCAGGTCAGGGCTTCAACATATGCATTTGAGTCCATAATATTGCATAAGCCACGTATTCATCAATTTTTTTGGATAACCAATTTGTTACTCATTTTCCCTAAGCATGCATTCATCTTCCTAGCTCATTGCTGTCAAAAGGGTTTATTGAAAATTTTTTAAAAGGTTGCCAAATTATCAAATAAATAAGTAGTTATAGATTTACACCATGGCAAGAGCATTAGGACTAATCTCTACACTTTATGATAGGACGTCAGAGCCACTCTTTTCCTCAAATGTTTCAGTATCCCACGTTTCCAAGTGACCCTGCCAACTTGATGGCCTGGCAGAATCTTGCTCTTTTCAGGCCATGACATGAACCATGGCATGACAATCAGTCTGCCAAGTAAGTGGCTGACTGGGCCAGGAGCATCTACTTTTTCTCCTATACTTGAAACTGGTTGGAGTTAGCTGTCCCTAGCCACTCATGTCCAAGAACACTTTGTTTTATTATCAAACACCCTCCATATGGTCCTTGGGAGGGGGATGTTAGTTACCTTGTGTCTGGAAGGACTTTGGAAAAGAGAGGCAGATTATTGCTGACTGTTCTTCGAATTTTACCATGTTAGTGAGAACTCTGCTAACTGAAATAGAAATTGTGAAGTGTAAGTTTATCATTTTGGTTTCACTTTTTGTTTTTTATTAAGAAAGTTTTCAAACATATAGCAAATTTGAAAGAGTTTTACAGAAACAACCATATATCCACCCCCTGGATTCTACCATTAATATTTTATTATACTTGTTTTATCACATATATTTCCATGTATTCATCTTTCCACCCATCCATCTTATAGTGTTTGACATATTTGAAAGCAAAATGCAGACATTTATGTAGTATCTCCTGAATGCTCCAGCATGTGAATCAACACCTCAAGTTCAATATCTGTTTAGTTTTTTTCCTGAGATTCTTTGGGTTTTGACAAATGTACATACCTAAGCATTACCTTCATGCCCTTCCCCAGTCAATCCCTGTTCCTGCCCACCCCCCCCACCACCCCCAGGCAAACAAAGTTCTGACTTTTTTTTCCTGCCATAGATTTAATTTTGTCTATTTGAGGATAATTTCATATAATGAAATTAGACATGCATAATTGTTTGTCTAAGACTTTTTTGACTAAGAAGGTTTTATATTCATCTATATTGTTGTGTATGCCTGTAGTTCATTTCATTGCATCGAATATATCACAGTTTCTCCATTCTATTGAAGATCATGTTGGCTGTTAACAGTTTTTAGCTTTAATGAATAAAGGTGCTAAGAACATTTCCGAGCAAGTCTTTCTGTGGTCCTATGATTTTCTTTGTCATAGCTAATATGCTTAGGACTAGGACTGAAATTCTGGATTATACTTAATGAAAAATATAAATCTAAGGAGCCATGGGTTGATATTTTAGATACAGTGTCCAGGGAAGGCTTTATTGAAAAGGTAAATTTTTAGTAAAGAACTGAAAGGGGGAAGAGAGGGGATGATGCACATAGGGCTTTCTAAGTCATTATAAGACTTTGGCTTTTGGGGGGATTTTGAGTGGTGCTGTGATATGACGTGAATTATATGTTAAGATGTTAATTCTGGCTGTAGTGTTGAGAATAGGTTGTATGGGACAACGGTGGATTTGGGAAGACAAGTTAGGAGTTTGTAGCAGTATCCTGGTGAGTGATGATGGAGACTTAGACAAGGTTAGTAGAAGTGGAGGCTATTGTAAGGACTGATTTGATTCTGGAAATATTTTGGAGGTAGAAGTGAAAGTATTGGCTGACGGATTGGAAATTTGGTGTGAAGGAAAGAAGAGTCAAGGGTCACACAAAAGTTTTTTTATTTGAGCAATGGTAAGGGAAGAGTTTCCATACTTGCGGAAAGACTGAAGAGTGAAATTGGGCGCATAAGAAAAATAGCAAGAACTCAGCTTTAGACATAATTTAAATAAACATTTGGATATATGCATCCAAGGCTGAGTAGAGCTGCAAGTCTATACCTTTTGAAGTTATCAGCCGATGGATATTATATAAAGCCATGCAAAAGGAAAATGTATAGACAAAAAGCCAAAGAGAAAGTGAGAGAGAAGAGGTCCAATGAATGTCTTGGGTCATTCTAAAATTTAGTTGTAATGGAGTTGAGGAAGAATAAGAACAACAGCAACAAAAAGAATAGGAAGAGACTAGAAAATTCTGGGACATAGGGTATAGAAATGTTTAACTTAAGTAGATATTTCCAGCTTCCTGAAGTGGCTGTACCAATTTACACTTCCAGTAGAGTATATGAGAATTACATTTGCTTCAGATCCTCCATGGTGCCTTTATATCTTGTGACTCACTTTTAGCTTATTATAAAAATCTGCAAATATTTGTCTATAATTATATAATAATATATATAGAATTCATCACCTGTACAGAACACCTGAGAAAATTGTTTCTTTCTTTCTGTAGTAGTATGTCCTACTGCTAATGCTACCACTAATAGCAATCAACATTTATTTGGTGCTGATTATGTGCCAGGCACTATTCTATGAGTTTTATATGTATTGATTATTTGTCTGTGCAACTCTATGTGGTAAGTACTACTATTGTGTTTCTCATTTTTTAGACGACTATCTCTGTGCCTTGGAGAGCTTAAGCACCTTGACCAAGGTTGCAATCTAAGTGGCAGTGTCAAGATTTGAATGCAGGTAGCCACGTTCAAACTTGTGTTCTTACCTGTGTACTTGACTGCCTCTCCCTAAGGAGTTGTGAATGTGACCAATTGTTTAATAAATCTTGTGCTGCTTCCCAAAAGATTGGCTGGGATGCGTAGTTGACACTTTTCCCCATTTGACTTTGTTAAATCAATAGAGGAGAATCAATGACTAAAACTTTATAAACTTCCTTTCTGATAGGAAGATTTATAGGTTAACTGTTTTAAAATGTCTAAAATGTACCTTAGATGTAATAGAAACTATTATAGGGTATTACAACGTAAAAGTAACTTGTGAAATGTAACATTACCAAAAATAAGAGCTATTCCAACTCGATTTCTCTCCATGGCTGTTTTAGGTTTTGAGCCTTATCAAGGTGACCGGATAGAAATTGAATTTTACATCCATCCAGATACACAGAGCAGGAAGGCCCTCTCAGTGAAGCCTCTGAGACATAAGCATGTACATGAGGTAGTTCGTTTGTATATTGCACTTGTCATTCCTTTTTGCTTATCTTTCCTTTAGTGATAACTTCTACTGCTCAGAATTCTATTGGGAGTGTTGGGAAACCTAAAATAAAATATATTCTTTGCCAAAGGGGAACCTATGTTCTTATTTAAAAGGCTGTACTTATGAAAGGAAATAATTAGAGAATAATGCTGAACACACATATAATTAAGGTCTAAATTATGCTGTTTATTTTGGAGGTATTAAAATGTTTTGAGAGCAACAAAAACAGAAAACAAATCATGCTTCAGGGAATCGTTGGGAAAGAATGAATGGAGTGGGGCTTGAGCTTACCAGTAGCAGCTGGGTACTGGAGACTGAAAATGAGTTGGCACAATGGTAAACATGAAGGAATGAGGTTGGAATGTGACCAAGGAAGTAGAGAAAAAATGATAGTCTACTTACTTACCACCACATTCCTTTCCCACTCAACTTCTTTCACTCTCTCTACCTTAACTACAGAGGTTATTGTTCATTGGATGTAATATTAAGAGCAGTGTTTCTGGCCGGGCGCAGTGGCTCACGCCTGTAATCCTAGCTCTCTGGGAGGCTGAGGCGGGTGGATTGTTTGAGCTCAGGAGTTGGAAACCAGCCTGAGCAAGAGCGAGACCCCGTCTCTACTAAAATTAGAAAGAAATTAATTGGACAACTAAAAATATATAGAAAAATTAGCCGGGCATGGTGGCGCATGTCTGTAGTCCCAGCTACTCGGGAGGCTGAGGCAGGAGGATCGCTTGAGCCCAGGAGTCTGAGGTTGCTGTGGAGCTAGGCTGATGCCACAGCACTCTAGCCCGGGCAACACAGTGAGACTCTGTCTCAAAAAAAAAAAAAAGAGTAGTGTTTCTCATCAGAGACTCAAGCCCCATCCCCAGAGATTCTGACTTAATTGGTCTGAGGTGGGGTCTGGGCATGTGTATTTATGCAAAGCACCGCTGGTGTTGCCAATGTGCCAGGCAGGTTGGGAATCACTGATAGAGATGGAGTGGCTTGCAGGTTAGAGCCAGAGTGAGGAGGTGCAGAGCTTGTTACAGTGTATTATGCTTTTTCATAATCATTTCCATTATTTATAATTACAGGTTTGTGTTACTAGCCTTCATGAAAGAAATGGGGTGATAGATGACACTATCTTTTTCACCTTGGATTCTCTGAAACTTCCCGATGGATACATACCTCAAAAATACGATGTCGTCAATGCTGTCGTGGTGGAGAGCATTCAGTTGTGTTACACTTGGAGAGCAATTTCTATGACCCCAGTGCAAAGATCTTAATAACAAAACATTTTTATTCCCTGTGCATCTTTTCTTCTATAGACAGTATAGTGCCTGCTTCAAATGTATTTTCAAAAAAAATAAATTCATAAACCTCAGAAATTGTTTCAAATGTAACTTTTCAAATCCTGAGTAGGTTGGTTAGATGAAATGTATCTTCTGGAAAGTGTTCAGCATTTCTCATGATTGATTAAAGCCATTTTAATCCCTTGTAATATCATGTTCGTGCTTTTCTCTTTTTAGTGGATCTGTTTATTTTTTTAAAAAAATTAATCTGCAATCTGTTTTTTTTTCCTTTGCCTTTTGACATTTTTAAAGAACACATTGTGCATCGTAGGTTTTTTGTTTTTACTATTCTGAGTTTGCATTACATATCCAGTGGAATCACCTACTGGGCCCCTAAGGTGGGATTAGTTCCCCACCACAAGGGTATGTAGTTAGAGTCATCCTCTAGACTTTAAGTATTCACTCATTGGGTCACTCCACACATAGTGATTGCCTTCAATGTGCCAAGTGCTGGGGATATAGCCTTGAATACAAAAAACAAAATTCTGGGCCCTAATGGAACTTGTGTTCTGTTAATGCTCCCTGTGGTTTCCTGACCCATGCAGCAGTAGCTCCTGGGATAGAAAGAGGCAAGTGGGAGCTGTGGAAGCTCCATGTCCCTGTGAAAGTCATCATTCAAAAGCAGCCCCACGCCTTGTGGGAATTGCAGAGAAGTCCACTGTTGGACTTGAGATATGCATGGGCCATGCACTTTATCCTCCCCATTTAATCCTCCAGTTTGGTTGATGTGGAAGAATGTTCTTTGAGAGTAACAGTGGATTACGGTAAGCTCAGTGAGGTGGTGATTCAGTCACAGCTGCTGTATCACAAACATCCTCATAGGAGCAAGTGGATCACTTCGGCACAGGGGGTACAGTGGTTGTACAGGTGTATAAGTTTCCTTCATTCTTTCAAATAGCAAAGTCCAGATTCTGTTTGCTTTCACAGGGCTGGCCCAGCAGTGGTACACTGTGAACATTTTGTCTCAGGGATATGTCAGCTCCAAGGCTCATTGCCAGAATTGCAAATGCAGGATCCTTGATCATCGGGATGTCACACTGGTCTCCCAGTGTGGCATTAGGGCCTGGAGAGCAAGAAGTATCAGGCTGTGTTAAAAACATGTTTTCCACAGATGGGAAATAAATGGCATGAAAATACAGGAACCAGCCACCACGAGCTTTTGGGGCTCTAGTGTTGTGCTGTACAGCTTCCAACTGGCATGGTGTGAATGGGTTGCAGATATGCTCATGTCAGATGTCCCACAGCTCATTTAGGGATACATGCAATGAAGAAAAGGAAATAAAACAACGATCTTGAGCAGGGGTTGGCAAACTATGTCCGTTGTATGAAATCTGGCCTGCCCCCTTCTTTCTTTAAAACAGCTTTATTCACATTTAATTCACATAACATGCAATTCACCCACTTAAAGTATACCATTCAGTGTTTTTTCAGTATACTTGTAGTGGTATGCAACCATTGCCACAATCTTAAATTTTAAGACACTTTCACTCCTGTGTAAAAACACTCCAGAACAGGAATATAGATAAGATTCTACATTTCATCTTTTTGATGGAGTCACAGAAACGTTTACTATCTTGCCCGTATATTAAAATTCAGCTCTTCAACTGATTTTTGAGCCCTGTAAACATTGAGATCTACTGCAATCCGCATGTCAAATTTTTTCCCACCTAGGTGTTTCCCCAAAGCTCTTTTAATGCATACATAACCAATTTCCTACTGCACTCTATCTTGGCTCAAATTCAATTGTCCGAAAGCAAATTTTTATCTTCCATTTCTGAAACCATACCTTAGACTCACTATATTATATTCCATGTCCTAGTGACTAGGACCACTAAACTCTTTATCCAAAGCGGACAGTAACTGATCTTGCAACGTGCTTCATGCTTTCCTATCACTTCATTCTTGTTGATGCCATTTATTCTTTTCTAGAATTTCAACTACATAGTTTTAAAACTCCATCAGTGTAAAAATTCCATCTATTTTGAGCTAAAGGCAAATATAAATGTGAAATAGACTCTTAAACTAGTAACAGAAAATGTCACTTCAGTGGCTTAAAGAAGTAGGAGTTTACTTAAAGGGTTATGTGAAAATAGTCATACTGGACTTTTCTAGTGGAATGAATCCTATTCTCCTGTAGATGCTGTGACTTTATTTATACCTCTTTTATTAGCCTCTCTTTTGGTATATGAATCTTCTATTCAGCTCCGAGCCACTCCTAACCAGCTATTTTCACTCATACCCTGAACCAGCATAGTGTGTTCAACAGTATGTGCCCCTTTGTTCAGGGATACTCTGAAATGATGATTTGGGTGGTAGAAAGTTTTTAAAGGAGTGAGGGGTTAGGTAAGCAGATGACAGCAATGGCCATTGACATTTAGGTATTATCATTAAGCTGACTCCATTCTAGTGCTAGTTCAAGTGGCCACTGGTGGCTCTTCTAAAGCTTGTGATGGCTGTCCAGCAATAAATCTTTGTCAAGTGCAGATGAGGCTTACAATGACCAGCTTTACTGGTCTCCCACCTGTGTATGGTGTCTTCCTTCAGCCTGGCTCTATATAAGAAAGTGTGAGTTAAGGTGGCCCCGGTCTCAAAAAGCTAGAGATTCTGTGAACTGTCACCCTCCACAGATCAGAGAATACTTAGGGACAGTTCACCCTGGCACCCTAACTTCCCCCAGGAAGATTTTAACTGGTAGTGAGAGGTGCGTAGCCTAGGTGGAGGAGAGCAGGACCTGGGGAAAGTGACATCGCAGAAGTGGCAAGATGTGTTAAGCACCTTCAAGAGGTAAGAAGGACCTATAGGTTAAGAAGAGAAAGAAAACTTTTTGAGATATGGGCCCGGGGTACCTCTCATACATATTTTCAACTCAGGATTAGAAAGTATAAGTAAGTAAATTAAGTATATGGACAGTTATATGCTTGCCATTCATGAAAATAAATACATAAAATAATAATGTTTTGTCTTGTTTTCCATGAGAGCAGAGCTTGTTGGAGCTGGGGACAATCTTGAGGACTATGAGTAAACTCAAAGCATGGAAATAATCACCCTATTGGAGACTTTTTATATGCTAAGTTCCATGTTTTACATGATTTGTGGCATCTTGCTTAATAAGTAAAACCTGTGTTGGTAGATAACATTTCAAGTAGTTTGTTGTTCAGTCCGATAGCGAATATGCTGAGTCCAGCATGATGCTCAAATCTGGTTTATGCAAGACCACATGCCCTGAATCAGTGTAACCTGATACTTATAAGTAAGATGGTTGTGCTAGCAGGAAAAAAAAATTCTGAGCCTCTCGGATACTTTGGGGCTTAAGACAATGAGTGCCAAGATAATTGTGCTTCACCGGCTGCCAAAGTAATCTCCTTGAGTCCCTTGCCCTCCTGCTTTGGCCTCTACTTCACACCACATCTCCTCAGCCTGTGACCTTAGATTTTTCACTAATCTTTTAGTCTTTAAAATCCTCTATCCCTCAGGCTTTCTTTGTAGGTATATGATGAGAGGAAGTTTCTAATAAACCAATGCCTTTGGAGTGTGATGGATTATAAAGTAGCACAAAGACTCCATTTTGTAGTAGAGTATGGTTTTGATCAAATAACTGAATTTAGTGGGGGAACATCAGTCAGTGTGGAATGTGAGTGAGATATTTTAGAGATTCCTCTTTGTATGTGCTTGTGTGCTTTTCCCATGCTCTGGGCATTCACCATCATTCTGTAATGCACATTTCATATGCAGCAGAGAGGTGAATGTTGGTTTGAATCATACCTTTGAGGGGAAACTTTTAATATCCTCAAGCATGAACACACTGACTAGTGGAAATTAGCTGGAAGGAGAGGTGTAAAGGACAGAGATATCCAGTGTGAGTTAGACGGATTGGGGAGAACAGATTTTCCTCTGAGCTCTCCTGTCCTGTCTACTACTTTTCTCATGTTACACATTAAGTCTGGAAGACTTGTTAACTTTACCTGCCTTTTGGGGCCAAGGCAAAATGAACCAAGAGTGAAGCTGAACACAAGCCAGTTAAAATTCAAAACTCATAAAACTCCCTACTTTAATGGTCACAAAGCCTATTTACTCTCTCTCTCTGATGAGCCCTGTACTAAGCAGTTAGCCCTCTTTATCTCCTTTCATGCTCACAGGCAGCCAGATAATATTTGCATATTTCAAAAAGTTCAGTAACTTTCCCAAGGACAAATAGCTAGTAAATTGTAGAGAAACTGTCCAGCATTGAAACCACTGGTGATGACCATAGAACACTTTCTCAAGCAGGTGATGTGAGCCCGGTAATGAATCTTTGTCAAAATTCAAATGAGACATATTTCACTTCTGATGTGGCAATGTTCAGAGCTATGAGGATTTGCTCCCCAGTGAAATTGGTGAGAATTAATTTAAGAAACAACCATTTAAAGTTTCTAGAAATCTTCCAATGGCCATATAGGAAATGAAGAAACATTTAATCAAGAAAAAACAAACTCTCAATGAGAAGAGAAAGAGTCTGTGGCATGATCCATCCGCTTCCCCCTTCTAGCTCAGTGTAATGTAAACTCCACTCTAGACAGGTGGAACCAACAACACAGGAGTCACTCTGCCCCAGCTCCCAATCAAAGAGATGTGGCATCTTCCCACAGTAGACAGGACATTACCATTCCTCATCCTGAACTCAATTATCTTTGTGGAGGCTAAGATCTGGGCAAGTGTGGCAGAGAGGTGGGGGTTTCCTTTCGATAATCCCCTCTTATGGAACAGAGGCTCTAGCTGGGGTGCAGCATGCTCGGAATACTGGAGCCTCAATTTCCCTTTCCCTGGCTCATAAAGTAGAGGTTCTGCACCAGGAAAGGCAAGCCCACAAAACCTGAGGCTACTGCCCTCCCTCAACCCCAACAAGCACCCAGCACATAAAGCAGGGATGTCACTCAGAAAGAAGTGTGTCACTGTTTTTGACCCCTGGCTCCAAAGCTCTGAGTCAGAGAACAGAGAAAAAAAGAATGAAGGAAAATGAACAAATCCTCAGAGAAATGTGGAACAATATTAAGTACACCAGTTTACTCCAATGAGAGTGCTAGGAGAGGAGAGAAAGGAGTAGAAATTTTATTTAAGAAAATACTGGTGAAAACTTCTAAAATATGATGACAAACATTAATCTACACATCCAAAAATCTCAATAAATTACAAGTAGGACAAACACAAAGAGATCCATAAGCAGACATATCATAGTAAAAATGCTGAAAGCCAAAGATAAGAAGAAAATCTTTAAAACAGCAGGAGAAAAACTGCTCATCGCTTACAAGGGAACCTCAGAAGAATAACAGCTAACTTCTGATCAGAAACAATGGAGGTCAGAAGGCAGTGAAATAGCATATTCAAAGTGTTGAAAGAAAAAAATTAACTGCTAATCAAGAATTCTTTATCCAATAAAACTATCTTTCAAAAATGAAGATAAGTAAAGATATTCCCACATTTTGAAAAACTGAGACTATTTTGTTGCTAGCAGACATGCCTTACTGAAATACTAGGGGATGTTCTTCAGGCTGAAAGAAATTGACTTTAGATGACAACTGAAATCCACATGAAAGAAAAATACCACTGGTAAATATAATTATATAATTATGAAAGATAATATAAATGAATATTTCTTCTCTTAACTGACTTAAAAAGCAATTGTAGAAAACAATATGTATATAATTGTATGATTGGGCCTACAACATACAGTAATATATTTGCCAAATAACAAAAAAAAAGGTGGTAGATGGGAACAAAATTCAATTTACCTAAGATGATGGCACGAGATGGTAATTAGAATCCCCAGGAAATAATGAAGAGAACCAAAAACGATAAATAAGGTTAATATCACAAAAGATAGAAATATATACTTACTCTCATTTCTTCTCTCAGCTTTTAAAAAATAAATAAAATTATATAAAGTAATTATAATAATGTAATTTTGGGTTTCTAACATATCTAAATTAAATGTGCATGACAGTAATACCACCAAAAGGAGGGAAATAGATAGAATAGAGCTATATAGAGGTAACATTTCTGTGTTTCACTGGAATTAATTTAGTATAAATATGAAGCAGATTATGATTCCTTTCTTAATTGACCCTATGATCATTCAGGAGCATGTTGTTTAATTTTCATGTATTTGTATAGCTTCCAAAGTTCCTCTTATTGATTTCTAGTTTTATTCCACTGTGATATGAGAAGATATTTGATATGATTTTGATTTTTTAAAATTCGTTGAGACTTGTTTTGTGGCAGAACATATCGCCTGTCTTGGAGAATGTTCCATGTGCTGATGAAAAGAATGTATATTTTGCAGTTGTTGAGTACAATGTTCTATATGTGTCTATTAGATCCATTTGGTCTAAAGTCCAATTTAAGTCCAATGTCTAGATGATCTATCTAATGCTGTGAGTGGGGTGTTGAAGTCCCTCACTATTATGGTATTGCTATCTATATCTCTTTATAGATCCTCTGGTAATATTTGTTTTATGAATCTGGGTGCTCCAATGTTGTGTGTATATATATTTAGAATTATATATCCTCTTGCTAAATTGATCTATTTATCATTATATAATTACTTTTTGGCCTTTCTTTTAATCTTTTTGACTTGAGATCTATTATATCTAATGTAAGTATAGCTACTCCTGCTCACTTTTGGTTTCCATTTGCATGGGATATTTTTTTTCCACTCCTTTACTTTCAGTCTGTATGTGTCTTTACAGGTAAGGTGAGTTTCTTATTAGCTGCATATAGATGGAACATGATTTTTTAAAATCTGTTCCACCAATTTGTATCTTTTAAGTGGGGCATTTAATCCATGTATTTTCAAGGTTAATATTGATAAGTGAGGTTTTGTTCCTGTCATATTGTTGATTGTTTTCTAGTTGTTTTTATAAATTCTTTGTTTCTTTCTTCTTCTCTGTTTGTCATTATGATTTGGTGGAATTCTATAGTGGTGATTGCTCTATCAGTGAGTTTTATACTTCTATATGTTTTTATGATAGTAAATGTTGTCCTTTCATTTCCAAGTTTAGGACTCTCTTGAGTATTTCTTGTAGGACCAGTCTAGTGGTCACAAATTCCCTCAGCATTTGTTTGTCTGGGAAATACTTTATTTATCCTTCATTTATAAAGGTTAACCTTGCTGGGTACAGAATGTTTGTCTGCATTTTTTTCTTCTTTTAGCACTTTGAATATGTCATCCGATTCTCTTCTGGCCTGTAAGATCTCTGCTAAAAAGTCTGCTGTTAGTCTGATAGAATTTCATTTATAGATGACTAGACATTTTTTTTTTTTGATGATTTTAGAATTCACTCTTTCACTTTGACTTTAGACAGTCTTATTATAATATATTGTGGGGAAGTGCTTTTTGCATTTTACTTGCCTGAGGATTACTGAGCCTCCTGTATCGGGATATCTAAATCTCTTGCTAGAACTTGGGAAGTTTTCATCTATTATTTTACTAAATAGGTTTACTAAGCCTTTTGATCTCTCTTCACCCTAGGGAATATCAATAATTCATAAATTTGGTCACTTTATGTAGTCTCAAATGTCTCAAAGACTTTGTTCATTCTTTTTTTTTTTTTTTTTTTGAGACAGAGTCTCGCTTTGTTGCCCAGGTTAGAGTGAGTGCCGTGGCGTCAGCCTAGCTCACAGCAACCTCAAACTCCTGGGCTCAAGTGATCCTCCTGCCTCAACCTCCCAAGTAGCTGGGACTACAGGCACGAGCCACCATGCCTGGTTAATTTTTTGTTTCTATTTTTAGTTGACTGTCTAATTTTTTTTTCTATTTTTAGTAGAGATGGGGTCTCGCTCTTGCTCAGGCTGGTCTTGAACTCCTGACCTCAATCAATCCTCCCACTTCAGCCTCCCAGAGTGCTAGGATTACAGGCGTGAGCCACCATGCCTGGCCCCATTCTTTTTTCTTTATTTTTTCTCTGGCTAGGTTATTTCAAAAGACCTGGCTTCAAGTTCTGAAATCCTTTTTTCTGCTTGGTCTAGTCTATTGTTGAAGCTTTTGAATGTATTTTGTATTTCCTTCAATGAATTTTTCAGTTCCAGAATTTCCATTTGGTTTCTTTCTTTTTTTTTTAAGTTATCTATCTCCTTGGTAAATTTTTCATTCACATCATTAATTGATTTTCTAAGTTCTTTGTATTGATTTTCAGATTTCTCTTTCACCTCACTGAGCTTATTTAAAATCTATATTTTGAATTCTTTATCTGAGATTTTAAGGATCTCTTTTTTGGTTAAGATGTACTGCTGGAAATATGTTCATTTTAGAGTTTCATATTACCTTGTTTTTTCATATTTCCTGTGTCTTGAAACTGATTTCTGTGCATCTGGTTTAACAGTTGCTTCTTGTTTTTGAATTTACTTTCATTGCGTGGGGAAAATTTTTCTGAAGATGTAACTATGATGTTGGTTGAGTAGGGCCCTTTGGCTTTGCTCCTGGGAGCTTGCAGTAGTGAAGACTCTGTGTGATTTCTTTGGCTATAAATAGCATTAGTGATATCTGTGGCTTCCTCGGTGTGTTAGAGTGTGGTTATTGGTGGAGGCTGTAGTGAAGTTGTGCTAGGGACTGGAATACCAGATGGTCCTGTCTTTAGGTTTCAGTGGTAGCAGTGGTGAGCTAAGCATGTCTTTCCTTGTGCAGTGGGGCAGTATATGCTGGAACCTGTGTTCACAGTTTCAGGCAGGCTGATTCTTGGGCCTGTGGGTTACTTTCTTAGATGTCAGTTGTAGTAGCAGTGTATTGGGCAGGTGAGTGGGCTCTTGAGCTCCTGGGAAACAAGTGTGGTATGGGTTATGGTAGTAGCAGTGGTGGTGAGATGCTTCTCTGGGTCATAAGTGCTGTGCACTTTGTTGGCAGTGATAGCAATGGGCTGTGTGAGTTGGGCACTAGATAAGTAGGTGGCGCTTGCAAGTAGGAGCCAATTGAAATGGTAGCAGTAAGGTGTTTATATTTGACCTCTGGCCCCTAAGAGTAGTGCTTGGGTGTCCCAGGTGGTGGATTGGATTGTAGAACCCCTAGGACCTTGGATCCAGTAGTCTGTCTCAGAGCGGGGAGCAAAGTCAGGCAGACCCAGACCAGGTAAGCCTGTGCTCAAGCTCCCAAATGGCAAATGCATACACCAGTCATGACATGGTGGACAGGGCAATCCTCTGGCCCCTGGTGAAATGTTTGGTTGAGGGATGACCACCACTGCACTGAGGTCCTGCCATGGGGAGGCTGGGGCATGTCCCATTGGCCACAGCCTTGGCTACTGGGTGGGGGACTTATGTCCCTTTCACACCTCAGTCCCAACAGGGCTGCCTCCCTTGTCCCAGTTGTCACAGCTAACCTGGCTATTCAATTAGACCTGGCAGTTCCCACCTAGCCTACAACTTAGCCCTGGGCCATAGGAGCCCCTGCCAAGTTCAAAACCAAGCCTCTGCAGTAACGCTCATCCTTCTCTGGTCCCAGGGGAGATGCCTGCTTCCAGAACTGGTGGCTGCAACCCACATGATACTTTTCAGTCCTGGTTGTGGGAGCCCACCTCCTGCTCACACCCAGGTTCTACAAGCAGCACTGCAAGTTTCCCTAATACTTAGGACTGGTGCTGCTGGTTCCTAGGTCTGCACACAGTCTGTTAAGATCTAGGATTGAGAATGGCATCTTGCTGTAGCTGTTTAGGTCTCAGGAAGAGCTTGGGACCCAGGGTGTGTTTCCTCCCTGGAGCAGGTCCTTTTCACAGTCTCTCAGCTACTCCCTAAGTTAGATTCAGAGTTTAGGATGGTCCAGATATTCTCTTATGGCCTGGATTGTGTGATTTCCCAATGAGAAAGTATACTGCAGAAAGATACTCATTTTCTCTCATATTGGAGATGCACTTCCAGCTCCCAGCTAGTCACAGCCACACAAGCTGCCTGTTTTCCTTCTCTTTCCTAGATTTTGGAATTTCCTTTCACTTTTTTGTTGAACTCCTATATTCCCTCTTGGACAATGTATTCAAAGTGTGATTGTCTATACACTATTTTGCTGCTTCTAAGTGGATGAGATGTGCTTGAAATGCTTCTAGGCAGCCATCATTTCCTGGCTTCTGGAGTATCCTGGTGTCCTCCCTATGGATCTCCAAGTACCTGCCAGACCACAAAGATTATGGTGGAGCCACCTGGGCCTCCCAGATTAAAGGAGATGGAGCAGTGGCATTCCATGAACAATTTTTTTATGATTGGGGTTAATAATGCACTGAAGGACAAAAAGTTCCACAATGAACTCTTATTACTGAATTATAAATTGCTATGTAACCATGGATAATCATAACTAACATAACATCTATAGTATATATTTACAACATACCAAGTTTTACTAAAAACAGTTATTAAATGACTATAAAGGTTTTTTGATAAAACTGACACATAGGAAATGGCACATAGATCCTCAAAACTGCTTTTTGTTTAATTTTGTTATTTGGCTTTTACTATAGCAATACTTGAATCACTGAATAAAGTAAACTGACAACTGTGAGGCCCAAAATTAATTATTGTGTTTTCTACATGTAATTCTCAATCTGAAGTGTTACATTTTAGCTTAAATCATCATAGAAACAACATTAATAATGAAAGCATTGAAAAAATAAATACATTTTGTTTTCATTTTTTTTTACCTTTGCCATATCATCTGCAAATAAATGGTCCTTTAATACTTCAAAACTATAGTGTAACTCGGACTTGGGGGGGAGGGGCAACATATGTAACCTAAACATCTGTACCCCAATAATATGCTGAAATAAAAAAAAACTATAGTGTAGGCCAAGAAATTGACTAATCATATAGATGAAAGATCATTTTTTCCTCCTTCCCCAGGCAATGGTGGATGCAATTCCAGGTATTATACCCATCTGCTCCTCCCTCTCAGCACCATGGATAAAATGAACTATAGATGAGCTAAAAAAAATCACAAATGTAGTGGAAGAATAATAGCTGCAAAATCCAGGACACTGGATTAACATAGTTTAATTTCTGTTTTCATTTGCAGGCAGCTTAAGAGAAAGCAAAGCAAGACACATCAGAGATACCACAAGCCAAGTAGTCACCATCTTAAAAAAGAAAAGAATAGATTTCAGTCAGCCACAAAGGTCTCCATGGCAACAGTGAATTTAGACCTTCATCAGCTTTATTCCTGCAATATATTATTACAAAAGATCCATTCCACTAGTGTTCCTAGCAAACTCTAGTTTTCTAATCTTCCATTCCTTTGTTCTGAATTCTTAGCTGTCTATATCTCAACATTTAAAAATCCCAGAGAACTGTAAAATAATTCTCAACTAGGTTTTGTTTCCTTGATATTCAAAGAGAAGATACAGATTCAAGATTGTTTAGAGTTCATATTTAAAGCCAGTTTACTTTTTACTTCTAAGATGAACAGTTGTTTAACACACATGAGTTTATTCAAATTATATCACTTTTTTGAAATGAGATTGCAATGCAAAAGAAGCAAAAAATGTGGTAAAATCTAACCAAGCAAAGGAATCCTAGAAAAGGGAATTTGTTTGGAGGCTGATTTAAAGCTAAATTTTATATACAGATTTCTACCTGTACCCACATACAGCACTATTATGGTACCTCAAAGAACTCCGTGAGTGTTCTCTTTAGCCAAGACTTTATGCTTACTTTAAACAAGGCTTTTGACATGATAAACTGAGCAAAGTATTTTAAACACTTTTTAATGAACTATGTACCAAATGGATTCCAGGTTCACGTTTAATAGCTAGATGACATGAGGCAAAATATTTAAAGCAGAGATAACACACATTCACCAATGTCATTAGGTTACTGTGAGTATTAATAAGATGACTCTATAAAATTATTTTTCAATTCTATAGAAATATACAAATATAAATTGTTAGGGTGATATTTGATGATATTCAAAGGAAACACTGACAATGCTCATTTGAAAAGAGTTGTATTTAGTATTATTAGCTTAAATAAGAACTAAAAGAGTTAGATTATAAAATAATACAAACTTTGTATAAACAGTGTATACTTTTATGAAGTGAAAGGTAGTTCTTATTCCACACACTCTCAACCCAAATTTCACTGTCCTTTTTTTTTTTTTTTTTGAGACAGAGTCTCACTCTCTTGCCCTGGCTAGAGTGTCATGGCGTCAGCCTAGCTCATAGCAACTTCAAATTCCTGGGCTCAACGATCCTCCTGCCTCAGCCTCCCGGGTAGCTGGGACTACAGGCATGTGCCACCATGCCCGGCTAATTTTTTCTATATGTTTTTAGTTGTCGGATTAATTTTTTTCTAATTTTAGTAGAGACAGGGTCTCACTCTTGCTCAGGCTGGTCTTGAACTCCTGAGCTCAAACAATCCGCCTGCCTCAGCCCCCCAGAGTGCTGGGATTACAGGCGTGAGCCAACGCGCCCGGCACCACTCTCCTTTTAATATAATTGTTCATCTAGTCCTAAATCATTTTCTTTGATTTAGATCTTGATTGACTCCATTTTTCCTTAAAGACGATTTTTCAAGATAGGTTTATGGGTGTCTATATTTCCTGTGTAAGTGATATTTGAAAAAAATTCCTATTGCCTGCAAGGAAAGCAAATGCCACTGTTACGTAACACCAGGGGGTATTATTCACCTGTAATGAAACATGCATGGTGTCTCCAGAAGCACAATTCCCCCTATGTTCTCTGAAATCAGTGTGCCCTGGAGTTGTGCAACTCATGGCCCTGCTTAGATGATCATATAATTTTTTGTCATACTTTTTTCTCCTAATTCTGAAGTAATCATGGAGATGTCTTCTGCTACTGGTTGAATTGTGTCCTCCTAAACTTTGTATGTGGAAATTTTAACCCTCCAGTACCTCAGAATGTGACTGTAGGGACCGTCCCTGGACAAAAATTGGCTTAAGCCCAGAGTCAGCGAAACTGGATGTGCTCTCCTTGGGGTCAGAGGACAATAGGTCCAGACACAGCCTGTTGAACAACAGAACTATTCCTCATGACAGATAGCTTTATGATAGATAACCAAGAGCCTGAGGTCTTGGAAACAAGCCATGGCATCTCATTATCCTGCATACAGTAATGAGATAAAAAATGAGATAAGAAGTTGGATGCAAACGTCTGCTTCCCTTAAGCAATCATCTGGAAGGAATGAAAATGAATTTTCCTCAAGGCGCCCAAGGTAGTCACGTACCAGGAAGTAACTGCTGGACACAGAAAAAGTATATAATAAAACGACTGGTGGGATTTTTTTTTCACTGCAGTCTTGTACATCTTGTGTGTGTGTCTGTGCGTTTCTTTCTGTGTCCATCTCCCGTTCTGCACTCCGGGCCGTGACAACTGGTGCAGTGAGCAGGATCTGTGTCGTTCAGGATGGAGGGACCGAGGAGGCACCCCTTTGGCAATAGGTAAGCAGCAACCAACAGGGGACTTTGGGGAAAATATGAGGAATTCCCCCTCAGCAGCAGAGTGCAAATATCAAAAGTTAATTCAAGGACTTTTAAGCTCTGTGGGAGTAGAAGTAAAAGAAAGTACCTTAAGACAATTATTCGCATTAGTACAACAACATTGTTATTGGTTTCAATGTCAGTCACAGATGCAGTTAGATCTCCATAGTTGGCACCAAGTTATTAAAGCTTTTTGCCATGCCCATCAGCAAGGCGAAACTATTGATTTAAAGATTTGGACCGTCTGCAATGTGATAACTCCAGGCTTTACGCTTGCTGCAGACAGATTCAGAAAAGGCTATGCCAGTGAAGAATCCGAAAAGGAACCCTTGCCATCTTGTGTCCTAGCCCCTGACAAATTGAGAGATGAGGGAGAGCCAGAGCCACCAGATGGGGACTC